>APFE030155404.1:0-18410 GCA_000404065.3 Pinus taeda
TTTCACGCCCCGACATGCCGAGGGTTAACGCCCGGGAGATCGGCAGTTTTGCCATCGTACCCTTGCCACGTGTCACCCTCCTGGCTATGGCAGAGCCCCCCTGCCAATACTGCCCAGGCGCAAGAGCGGTGCGCCCAAAACCGGAAACCGCCCTCCCCTTGCGTGACGTAAGCGCCACATCACCCACCAAGTTGCCACCAGCTTACCCCTTCCTACCCACGCCTTGCTGACATCACCCTGCCACCATGTCCCTAACACGTCATCACCCCGTCGTACTGCCACGTCAACCTGCTGACGTCACATTCGTACAAGAGGGTCCCAATGCTGACGTCATCCGCTGTACCCCTGACGTCATGCTAACATCAGCAGCTGAAAAAATGCGCAAGTGCAAAATCTAAGCTTCGGAAGCCCGGAATGGGAAACAGGGGCAGTTTTTGATGCGCGCATCGCTACGGGAAATGGGCCAAAATGGGGAATCTTTGGGGAATCTTTTGATTCCTCAGCCATTTTTGCGCCGAAAAGGCAGAAAGGGCCCGATTTTGCAGTTTTTAGTGTATCAGAAGAAAGAGAGAGGCTCGATCTAGGAATTAAAGAATATCAGAGCAAGTATGAAGCCAAAATCCATGTCAGAGAAAATCAGGTAGCGGAAAATTGTATCAGAGTTGCGGCGAAGTGTATCAGTGAAGATCTATCAGTGGCTCGAAGCAAATGAAGCATCAAAGAATCATCCAGCAAAGTCAAAGAAGCAGTAAAGGCCATTTAAAGGCACTCAAATCACACTAACTGCACATTAAATTCACAAAAGATCCGTGGACCAAAGCTCAAGGCACAGTTATTATAGAACCACTGCACCAAGCCATAGAGGGCACCACATTGACTCGCTTTGATCCAGCTGCCTTTGGCGCAGCCCAAGGAATATTTACTTGCACTTGATTTCAGCACAAGTTAGATTTAAATATGCTTTTTCCCGCAAACCTATTTAGGTCGGCTGTAATAAATACGTTTGGGATATTTTACCTATATATACCGCCCTGAACAATGTAATGAGGGTTGGTTTTTGTTGGTTAGATGTTATGCTCGAGCAGAGACTCGCATTGTATGTCTGATAATTTCTATAATCAAAGACTGCTTGCGAGCTTGGAGAATGAATTGTGTACTGTGTTTAAAGGTTGAAGAGTGACTATGGAATTCCTGTGCTGATACATGACTCAATAAGTGTTTCTTACCTCTGTATTTTCCATCCATATATCATTATCTAAGCAGCAGAAAGAAAGAATAGCTTAGAATTTCTTTAATTGCACTCTATGCTCAATTTCTACTGTTTCTTTATGTTTTACATCTGTTTTAGGCATAAATATGAATTCCATCTGGCTCACGTTTGCCCTAATTCACCATGTATGACAGTTATCCAGGGATTCTTAACTACCCCTAGATAGAGCTCATTTTCCTTCCCTCTGTTAAGCTGATTGAGAGATTCTTAATTGCCTCTCAATCCTTGCATTTCACTCCATCTCTTTAGCTTGAAGGTTGTTTCATGTGCAGCTACCTTGCTCCATATTCCTCTTGTGATCAAGAAAGCCTACCTGCGGTCCTACTCCTTGACTCCATGCCCAATGGTTTGAAACTTATCATTCTATGCATGCCTCTCTGCTTGAAAGCATCTTCCTTCCATTCAAACACCACCCAAACCTAAACAAAATCCATTGAACCCAATAGCTAGCCTAAAATCATCATCAACAAAGCTAAATCATCAAGAGAGAGCCCTCTCTAATTACAGGTGGGCTAGAACCTGTAATCCAAAGATTGGTTTGTGGTAACCTCGGCCGTATCCCTTTAGGAGCTTAGGGACAACATGAGTGTTAACATAATGGCGACTCCATTGGGGACTTCCTCAAATAATCTCACAAAACCAGTCCGAAGCTCCGCAGAGGAAGAAACCGACCTTTAAAAGTTTCTATTTAAACCTGTATCGTTGGAAAAATCCCCAAAAAACAAGTTAGAAACTAGCTCCCAAGAAGCATTCACGATACACAAGATCGAATCCAAATCCAAATCCCCCAGCTGTTTTTGATAACCCCAATATAATTCATAAGATCCTTAGAAAACAAGAGCAACAAGAAGGTTTGACTGTTTCCAGTCCTGAAACAGTTCAGCGTAGCCATTTAGAAACCCCTGTCAAAGTTTTGTTCCGTTCAAACCCTACTTCCCCTTGTTCGTCATCTACTTCTCCAACCATTGTTTCCACACCTCCATTCACTACACATACCACTGCTTCCACTCCTATTATCCCAGTTACTCCAGTTGTTCCACGTATCTCTGTTGTTCCTCTTATCCCCGTTAATATGGCTAATAGATATGCACCCTTACAGCTGCCTGCTAATCCCGGGGCTATGCCTCAGGATTATCAGACCAAAATAACATATTTTGACGGCACAAATTCCTGCACAGTCCTTCAGCATACAAAGAAAATGTAGGATTACTTTGAAAGTTATGAGATTGATGATGATAGTGTAAGAATGAAGATTTTCGTCCAAAGCTTGACAGTTGATGTTAGAACCTGGTTTAGAGCACTCCCAGCTCATTCCATAGGAGACCCAGAAGCCTTATATCAGTCATTTATCAATAGATGGGAGAAAAAGAAGGACCCCTTGCACACATTATCTGAGTATGACACTATTTTGGATTACTGTGCAAGGTTCAATAATGTCTATAATGCAATACCACAGAACTTAAGGCCTCCACCTGATCTTGCTTTGTACAAATTCCCCGATGGTTTTGATGCTGAAATGGCTTATCAGCTGAGGGAAAGAGCCCCTCAAAGCCTTGCAGAGATGCAGAATGTTGTTGTTAGTGTGGAGACAAATCTAATTGCCAAAAGAAATAGAGCTAGAACAAAGAGAAGAACTACCTTTAAGGAAGAACCCTCAGCCTTACACCAAAAACTAGATGCTATTATCAATGGCATGCATAGGCTGGGAGACAGAGTAGAGAGTGTTGAGAGGAAATCATCATGGGAAGGGCAACAGCCCAACACCATAAGGAATCCAAACTTCAGGAAAAATCAAACCATAAATGCTAGAAGGGCCAGTCTCGACCATGATATCAGGCCTCCTTTCCAAGAAAACTATGCAGAGGCATCCACATCCAGTGAGCCCACAGAAGAGAATCACATAAACTTGATAGAGTCGAAAAATGAGCAGAAAATCTTTCTCACTCAAGAAGACCAAGACTACCCTGATATAAAACAATTTCAGACCAAGTCAGGAGAGTCTTTTGACTTTAAACAAGGTTATGGTTCTGCTGTATATGAGGTCCATAAACAATACAAGCTGAGAACAAGAACCATTGAAGTCCCTGCACCAAACAAAGCAAAGGACAACAAATAGCCTAATAAGATTAAAGGCAGGGTTGTCATAACAGAACCAGCTGATATTGTTGTCCCAAACCCACATCAGGTAAGTGTAGAGGACATATCAGACATACAGCCCCCTACTGATCAACCTCTACCTTCTTCTTCCTCAAAAGAAAATTTGAACGGCACTCCAAAAAATCTTCCCAAAACAGAAATACCGCAAGCAGTCATTCATCACAATATTGAAAATCAAAAGGAAAATGCAGAAAGTATTTTTGAGAAGGAGAAATCTGCTACTGCTAATGCAAAGAGTCCATTGGAGAAACCATTTAATTTAGAAGCTGAGATTGGAAAACTTAAAATATCCATCCCCCTCTCAGAACTTGCCAAACATGATGTATATAGGCAACAAATTCAAAGATCACTTCAACTACCAAAGGTCAGGGATGATGTAAACGTTCTAGATGATACCCCTGAGCTTCTGTTTGGTCTAGAAGTTAATGGAAAAACAACAACATATGGACCTGTTCCACCTTTTTATGTCAGTGTGCACATACATGACAAAATATTGCATAATGCTATGTTTGACTCAGGTGCCTCACATAACCTTATGCCCAAAGCTGTAATGGAAAGGTTGAACCTTGATGTCACAATACCATACAAAGATCTATATTCCTTTGACTCAAGTCAAGTCTGCTTAGGCTTAATTAAAGACCTTTGTGTGTCTTTAGTCCAATTTCCCAACAAGACAATCCTAATGGACATAGTAGTTGCTGACATTCCCACAAAATATGGTATGCTCCTATCAAGATCATGGGGAGCGAAACTCCAAGGATCCCTTCAACTCGACCTCTCTTATGCCACTATATCTGTCTTTGGGCAGCGAAAGAGACTGTATAGAGAAACACTGATGAAATATGTGGTGAGTAGTGAGGAGATGCCCCAAAATTTTCCAATTTACTCAATCCATTCTGATATGGATTCTTTTATCCTTTTCAATGATGACGTCAATCCTCCAACTGATGAGAAGCCTCTAGCTTCAGAGCTAGAGACATGCATAAATGAAGAACCAGTTGCTCGTGCCCATGACATGGTCACAACAGTCAAGGCAGCCAGTAAACAAGAAGAACCTCCTCAAACTGAAGTTCTAGATCTGCCTAATACTGAAATAACTGAAACTCTTGATACAAACCAAAAACAAGAAATTACATGGTATTTAGAGTTTCATGGTTCTGTCAACAAGTTAGGAGCAGGGGTAGGTGTATGGATTCAAAATACACATGACAATCATACAGAAGGCCATGCCTACATACTAAATTTCAGATGTACCAACAACATGGTAGAGTATGAAGCTCTCCTCTTAGGCCTAAAATTGCTCAAAGTTATAGGAGCCAGAAAAGTGTCCATTCTAGGTGACTCTAATTTAATCATCCAACAAATGAAGGGCAACTTTGTTACTAATGATAATAGGATGAGGGCCTATAGGACTACTGCAACAGATATACTTAACACCTTCGTCGAATCTAAGCTTGCCAAAATTTCTAGAAACCATAACATACATGCACACAGCCTAGCCACTTTTGCTAGTACATGCAAGCTTCCCTTTGAACCAAATCACCATTTTACTACTAAGATAAAACATAGGCCCGTTGTTCCTAACAATATTAGAGATTCGCAAGTATTTGAAAATGATGCCCAAATTAACAATTTCCTCACTCTTGAGGGCGATTTTTCAAATTTAAACATTGACATGGAGGCCATGAAAAATTCCCAACAACAAAAAAAATGAAAATCAGCTGGCTGTAACAGCTGCAACACCAAAACAAATCCTGAACCCAACTGTATTTGACAATGCAAACATAGAACAGCTGAAAAAAATGCATTTAGAGGAAACAGCCAAAGCAGAGGCTGAGTTTATTGATCTGAAGAATAATTTTTTGCCTGCTAGCCTTACTCCTCTAGAAGACATGTTTGATGACAATGATGTGCCCAAAAAGCCAAAAATGGAGCCTTTGAATGTTGCAATAGAAGAACACAACATAGGGACAACAGAAAACCCTAGAATGATTAAATTGTCCAAAAATCTACCCCCTGATCAAAAACCAAAATATGTGGATTTGTTTAAAGAATTCCAAGATGTATTTGCTTGGAGTTATGAGGACTTGAAGTCCTATGACACCTCAGTGATTCAAAATACCATTCCATTAAAACCAAATCAAAAACCATTCAAGCAGAAACTTAGAAGAATAAACCCTGTGCTTCTTCCCCTCATTGAGAAGGAAGTAAAGAGAATGTTTGAAGCAAGAATTATAGCACCCATCAGATTTTTTGAATGGGTATCCAATCTGGCTCCCACAAGGAAAAAATCAGGAGAAATCAGACTGTGTGTAGACCTAAGAAATTTAAACCAGGTCTCCTTAAAATACCACTACCCTTTGCCCAAAATGGACCACATCATACAAAGTGTAGTGGGTTCCTCTAGAATTTCTTTACTAGATGGATTCTCAGGTTTCAATCAAATACTTGTTCACTCGGATGACCAAGACAAAACAGCCTTTACCACACCCTGGGGAACATTTAAGTATGTTAAAATGCCTTTTGGGCTAAAGAATGTTGGTGCTACCTTTCAAAGGGCAATGGATATTGCATTTGCCAAGGAAATCCATGAATTCCTTGTTGTCTATCTTGATGACTTAACCCCTTTCTCCAAATCTGATCAAGAGAACCTCAAACACTTAAGGCAAATTTTCATGATATGCAAGAAATATGGCATTTCCTTAAACCCCAAGAAGTCCTTGTTTGGCCTTGAGGAAGGTAAGTTGCTAGGCCACATCATCTCAAAGGATGGTATCAGAATTGATCCGGAAAGAATACAAGCCATCCTTCAAATTCCTTACCCAAGAAACATAAAAGAGTTGCAAGCATTCCTTGGAAAGATCAATTTCCTAAGGATATTTATCCCAAATTTAGCTGAACTAATAAGATTGTTAAACAACATGTTAAAAAAGGATGCCAAGGTAAGATGGTCTCTTGAAACCAAGCAGTCTTTTGAGAGTATCAAGGCTACCTTGACTCAAACGCCTGTTCTCACAAGCCCACAATTTGACAAAGATTTTATCATCTTTTCCTTTGCTTCAAAGCACATGATAGCTGCTATTCTTTTGCAAAAGGATGATCAAGGGAATGAAAAGCCTATCGCATTTTTCATCCGAGCCTTAAGAGATGCACCTTTAAAATACCAAATCATGGAAAAACAAGCCTATGCCCTTGTCAAAGCCATAAAAGACTTCAGAGTTTATATCCTATACTCACATGTGATTGCCTATGTACCAAACTCTGCTATAAAAGACATATTGACTCAAGAGGGACTAGAAGGAAAAAGAGGCAAATGGATTGCTAGTATTCGTGAATACGACATTGAGATAAAACCCACCAAGCTGATAAAGGGACAAGGTCTTGCCAAACTAATGTCCGAAACAAACCTTCAGGCCTTAGACATCAACCAACTGGAAAATGAACAGGAGTTGGCGACTCCACAGATCAGTGAAACCTTTTTACAATCCCCATGGTATGCCGATATTTGCTATGTATTGTTAAACCTGTGTGCTCCCCCAGGATTGTCCATAACCAGGAAAAGATTTTTGAAGATGAAAGCTCTAAAGTTCTGTGTCTTAGATGGTGCCCTGTTTTGGAAAAATCACGAAGCAATATTGCTAAATTGTTTAACCATAAACGAAACCAACAGCATCATGAAAGAGTTCCATGCAGGGGACTGTGAAGGGCATCTATATTGGAAGTCTAGTGCTGACAAGATCTTAAGGGCTGGTTATTATTGGCCCTCTCTATTTGCAGATGTCAAAAAATTTCTGTCTCATGTCACAAATGCCAAATCTTTGAAGGAAAAAGAAAATTGCTCCCTTTGCCCCTTAAGCCTATCTCAACTAAATATCCTTTTCAACAATGGGGTCTTGACTTCATAGTTGAAATCCACCCCTCTTCTTCAGGCTAGCATAAGTGGATTTTAACAGCCATCGACTATTTCACCAAGTGGATTGAAGCCATCCCATGTAGGCAAGCCAACGACTCCACTATTATCCGATTCCTTGAGGACAATATCCTTTCTAGATTTGGTTGCCCTGAGAAAATCATCATTGATAATGCTGCTGTCTTCAAATCCAAGAAAATGATCAACTTTTGCCATAATTTCCATGTTACCTTGGGCCACTCTTCAGCCTACTATCCTCAAGGTAATGGCTTGGCCGAATCATCCAATAAAGGCCTCATCAACATCATAAAGAAAGTGTTGGAAGACAACAAGAAGAATTGGCATAGGAAGCTCACAAATGCCCTATGGGCAAACAGACTTTCAACCAAGAAATCCATTGGGATGAGCCCTTATGAGCTAGTATATAGCATGGAAGCCAGATTTCCTTCGTCTTTGGGCATTCCTACTATCAAACTGTTACAGGAGATTCAAGCTAAACCAAATGAAATTCAAAGAAGAGTTAATCAGACCATTCATCTTCAGCAAACCAGAGAGCAAGTGTATGACAGAGCTCAGATTTTGCAAAAGAAGCTCAAGAGGATGTTTGATAAGAGAGCCAAGGCTGAGGATTTCTGTGTGGGCAACAAAGTTCTAAAAAGGGATTCACGAAGGGAAGACAAAGGCAAACATGCAAAGTTTGATTTTCTATGGAAAGGTCCATTCATCATCAGCGTTGTGCAAGGCAATAATACATATTTTCTCAAATCTGAAGATGGCAGCACAACTGAATAGGGCCCTGTAAATGGTCGAATGTTAAAATATTATCATGATACCTTTTGTTAAAGATCTCACAGCAAGATCATGTTTGTACATAAATGTTTGTATATATCAGCATTTTATTTTATTTTGTATATAAAAGTTCAAGCAATACAACACACAGAAGAAAGCAGGTGGTGCTACACAGGTCAAAGAAATTTCGGTTGAGGGGAAGGGCTATTCTCATTTCCACAGTTTCAATCATCAGACAGTCAGCACTGAAAATTTTCAATTGACAGCAACAATAGAAGACCCAGGTAGTCTGACCTATTGTTCTTTACTTTTCACAGGGAAAAGCCATCCCCAGGTGGAGCCACTGTTAGCCTCCTACTGCAGCAAGTTACTCATATTTCATGATTGACATTTTTACATGCCAAATATGTCATTATTTGCATGCTGCAATGTTCCATATTTGCTACGAATGCCAGAAAAGGAGGCCAAGACAATGTGCTAGTTCAAAGTGCCACTGTTGTGTTCCAATTTTGATATACTAATCCATTTTTGAAGAATTTTCAATTAAAGGGAGGTCCAAACAGTCTAACCTTGGTCTCCCTGGGTTTCAATTTCCTGTTTTAGAATATAGAGAATTAACATCTATCCAAACAGCTTAATCTTGGCAGATTCCTAGATAGGTAGAGAAGCAAAGGAGCCCAACTGTTTAATCTGGGCCCTTGGAAGAAATAAAGGTAGTTTTAGACAGGAGGACAGAAAAAGAAAGTTGAAAAACTGGGTCTACAAGCCTAAGTGCACCCAAACCAAAAAGAAGAAAAAATGCTAGGTAAGTAGGCTGGGTAGGTAGTTTTGAGGTTGCAGAATGTTGATTTGTGATCAATTTTATATTTTCAAGTGTCATATCTGTTCAGGTCACAATTATCAGACAAGTTTCATATGGAGGAGCTCAAGCAAGGCGTGACTAACTTCCCCCTTCTTCCTCATTCCCCAAATCCTTCACTAACTTCCCCAAAGAGGTCAAGATTTGCTTGATATCTCTTAGTTTCATCATTTTCATGTCAAATGCCTTGGTAAAGATTTGCTTTACTCAAGGAATGGTCATTCCCTCTATGGACCATTTTCCCCTAATAGCCTAAGATTCGCACACTTAGCGCTTTCTTATCACTCAGCATATTAACTTATAATTTTACTATGTAGCTCCCTATCTATCTCCCCTTCCCCTACTAAAAACTATATTAATAACTCCCCTACATACTTACCCCCTCCCCCTAGTTGAAAAATAACCATAAAGTAACATTGGGGAATTGCTAAGTTTATCTGAAACTTAGTAACAGCCCTCCTTTTGTCTCAAAAAACCATCTCCCAATGCAAGGGACCCCTTCCTGTGCATTAAGTCTCCTCCTCTAATGTGTAAAAACCTCTTTGTGATGCCCTTGGACTCATTCCATGGCATAAATTCCTCTTGCCATTGAACAAAACCTATGCCCCACCCCTTTTTCCTAAAGTCCCACTTGTAAATAAATTAACCTCGCTCGGATTTAACCCCAAAGCCCACTTTCCTAATGTCCCCCCCCCCGCCAAATTAAATATTAAAGTTAATTGGCATGCGGCCCCCGTCTTATCCGCCCGCCACCTCGCCTTATCCGCCAGTCGTTAGATCTGGCGTGCCCACGATCTATGGTGGGTGGGTATTTTCATGCCTCGACATGCCGAGGGTTAGCGCCTGGGAGATTGGTGGTTTTGTCATCATATCCCTGCCACGCATCACCCTCCCGACTGTGGCGGAGCCCCCCTTGCCAATACCACCAGGCGCAAGAGCGGTGAGCTCGAAACTGGAAACCTCCCTCCCCTTGCGTGACGTAAGCGCCACGTCACCCGCCAAGTTGCCGCCAACTTACCCCTTCCTGCCCATGCCTTGCTGACATCACCCTGCCACCATGTCCCTGACACGTCATCACCCCGCCGTACTGCCACGTCATCATGCTGACATCACATCCGTACAAGAGGGCCCCACTGCTGACGTCATGCTGACGTCATCCGCCGTACCGCTGACATCATGCTGACGTCAGCAGCTGAAAAAACGTGCAAGTGCAAAATCTAAGCTTCAGAAGCCCAGAATGAGAAACAGGGGAAATGGGCCGAAATGGGGAATCTTTTGATTCCTCAGCCATTTTTGTGCAGAAAAGGGCGGAAAGGGCCCGATTTTGCAGTTTTTAGCGTATCAAAAGAAAGAGAGAGGCTCGATCTAGGCATTAAAGAGTATTAGAGCAAGTATGAAGCCAAAATCCATGTCAGAGAAAATCAGGTAGCGGAAAAGTGTATCAGAGTTGCGGAAAAGTGTATCCGTGAAGATCTATCAGCGGCTCGAAGCAGATGAAGCATTAAAGAGCCATCCAGCAAAGTCAAAGAAGCAGTAAAGGCCATTTAAAGGCACTCAAATCACACTTACTGCACATTAAATTCACAAAATATCAGTGGACCAAAGCTCAAGGCACAGTTATTACAGAACCACTGCACCAAGCCACAGAGGACACCACATTAACTCGCTTTGATCTAGGTGCCTTTGGCACAGCCCAAGGAATATTTACTTGCACTTAATTTCAGCACAAGTTAGATTTAAATATGCTTTTTCCCGCAGACCTGTTTAGGTCGGCTGTAATAAATACTTTTGGGATATTTTACCTATATATACCACCCTGAACAATGTAATGAGGGTTGGTTTTTGTTGGTTAGATGTTATGCTTGAGCAGAGAATCGCACTGTATGTCTGATAATTTCTATAATGAAAGACTGCTTGTGAGCTTTGAGAATGAATTGTGTACTGTGTTTAAAGGTTGAAGAGTGACTATGGAATTCCCGTGTTGATACATGACTCAATAAGTGTTTCTTACCTCTGTATTTTCCATCCATATATCATTATCTAAGCAGCAGAAAGAAAGAATAGCTTAGAACTTGTTTAATTTCACTCTATGCTCAATTTCTGTTGTTTCTTTATGCTTTTCATCTATTTTAGGCATAAATATGAATTCCATCTGGCTCATGTTTGCGCTAATTCACAATGTATGACAGTTATCTAGGGATTCTTAACTGCCCCTAGATAGAGCTCATTTTCCTTCCCTCCGTTAAGCTGATTGAGAGGTTATTAATTGCCTCTCAATCCTTACATTTCACTCCATCTCTTTAGCTTGAAGGTTGTTTAATGTGCAGCTACCTTGCTCCATATTCCTCTTGTGATCAAGAAAGCCTACCTACGGTCCTATTCCTTGACTCCATGCCCAATGGTTTGAAACTTATCATTCTATGCATGCCTCTCTGCTTGAAAGCATCTTCCTTCCATTCAAACACCATCCAAACCTAAACAAAATCCACTAAACCCAATAGCTAGCCTAAAATCATCATCAACAAAGCTAAATCATCAAGAGAGAGCCCTCTCTGATTACAGGTGGGCTAGAACCTGTAATCCAAAGATTGGTTTGTGGTTACCTCGGTCGTATCCCTTCAGGAGCTTAGGGACAACCTGAGTGTTAACACATTATATGTTCAAAGAAGTCCTAGCCAATTTTGAACATCTCCAAGTATCATCCTACCCTTTTTCAGTCATCCTTGTGTTAATCATGCATCAGTTCTTTAATTTCCACCATAAAAAACCTCATCTTGGTGTTAGTTTCATGTCGAATGATGGGGGATTTATCAAGGCATTTCTCTATCAAATTAGTCCCCATTGACACCAACACCGTATTTGGGATGTAGATCTGGAAATAGTCTAGGACCTTAGAGATTGTAGTCTTGAGTGGAAAGTTTCCTCATTGTTGATAATTTGCTTTCCATGTTGACTAATTCTACAATTTCTTGATATCCGTTCATTCATTTTCACTTAGTAGATTGTGTTAGGTACCTTGGGAGCCTTTTTTATCATCTAAAAATACCTAACAATGATTGGTAATCATATGGCATCCATGTATGATTGCCATCAACTCATTCATTCACATGTACTTGAGTCATACCATCAAGATGAGTCAAATATTTTGGGGCATGGGTATACCTTACTCATGCACATTTCTGAGTCCCACAAGTTGTACTAGATAATGTCTTACGTGTTGAAGAATGTAACTATTGTTGGTCTTCATAATTATATTTGAAATTTATTTGTAAAAAGAAAGAAAATAATTTTTTTATCAAATAAATTGGCTTATTAAAGCATGGGTTTCATGCTTGGGTCAATTTTTTTTAGGTCAAAGTATCCATTGAATACTTCTAAGGTTTATGTTAAGTTTCCTTGTCCATGTCACATTGTAAAGAACCCTTCTTGGGAATTATTTGTCAAGAAAGAAAATTATTTTATTGTAAATTAGGTCAATTAGGCCTCCTCCACCAAGTTGGCATCAAGGAAGAATAAGTTGGCCTCATTATAAGAATTCAATAACCTAAGATGACTATATATAAGCAACAACTCGACTCATTTGGAGGATATCTCACACAAGTTCTAATTGAAGTAACTGGGAAAAATAAAAGGTGGATAAGAAGAGACTACTAAATCATATTGGAAGGCTGACTTGGTGGAGAAGGAAGGTCTATTGGTCTAGTGTCTTGGTCTATCTCATTTGGATTACTAAAGGAAGAGTTCTTGACTGGGTTTTCCCCTATATAGGGATATTTCCCTGGTTGTGCGCCTACATCTGGTTTCCTTAATATTTGTGTTTTGGTTTTGGTAATTACTTGATGAAAAAAGATAAAAGAAGAACATAATAAAAACAATAATAACTTAAATAAATCACAAGTAATTATCAATAAGAGAAAAAAAATCGCCTTTCTGATTTTCCAACATGGTTTCAAAGCTAAGGTGAAGAAGAAGAAAAAGGTAGCCTAAAGATATATTAAAGGAAAAAGGAGATTGAAGGAAGATCATTAAAGGGATCATATATGGGGATAAGCCTACTATCTACAAGAACTATGTCTAACTCAATGAAGGAAGAAAACAAACTAGAAGGAACCTCCAACTACAGGGCATGGAAAAAGAGGATAGATATCATCCTCGAGAAGGATAAAGTTTTGGATTTAGTTCGAGGAAAATTCAAGAAGCCTACAAAAGAATCAAGTGAAGCAAAGAAATAAAATCTCAAATAAATTGAAATATTGTCCATGAACCTAATAGTGGATGGAGTAAAGGACAACCTCATTCCATATAGATCCAACATTGATTTATCTCAAGAAATGTATGAGCATCTATCCAAATTATTCACAATCAATAACATTGATCAAATTTAAGGCCTCAAGAATGAATTAATAACTATTAAGATGATGAAGGATGATATTGTAGCATCCTTCTTTATAAGGATATCTAGAATCAAAGACGAAATTCAAGAAATAGATGTGTTATCAATCGGGATGGTGGGGGTTGGGTTGTGTCAACCCTTCAACACAGCGTAACTATTTCAAACCATATTTTGATTAGAATTTAGCCCTTCCAATCTGAGAGGACTCTCTCAATATTTCTTTGAAAAATATAGATGGATAACTCTGGTTTTCTATGTGATTTTTCAGGTAGAAGAGTGTGAGGAAAACCACCATTGGGCATGGAGTCAATTAAAGAAAAACAACAATAAACAATATTTTTTTATGGAAGCTGAGGCATATTTGGTTTACTAATGTGGAAATGGACATTCATAGTAATCAAAACAAATTGAAGGAAATTGGAGTAATGCAACATTGAATTCAAAGTAATCGAATAAGCTCTGAAAACTAATAACAAAGGAGCATGATAGGATAGGACTGAAACTGAAATGAATCTCATGTTAAAACAGAGTATGCTGCAACTGTATTTTCTATTAATTGAAAACAATACAACAGTGGTTTTCTCACTACATCGATACCCCTCTATGCAGAGTCAAGAATCTACATATTTATAGAGAAATATCTCTTTTACAAAATTTGCCACTTGGGCTAGATTCCATCGATATCTATGAGATAAAATCCTATCTGATTAATAAAACTTTAAGCCTTCATAGAAATTTCCGTTACAACAGAGTTTGAATACAAATGGGTGTCGTATGAACAAAACCTATCTAAAAGTTACAATTATTTAGGAAAATCAAACTCTTGTAGCATGGAACTTTATTTGTGGAAACTCGAACATCTAGCTCTTCGAAATCTTGTTGTGTTGTTTCTGGTCAAATGTGCTGACAGTGCCTCACTATCCTCTATGTTTCACATCCCTTTGTGTCTTGTTTCCCTCTTTTCTCGCATTCTGTTTAATGACCATTATGTTGAAGAAACGCTGAAAAACACCCTCATTGTCTCACGGAGCAGAAGCAGAATAGATATTTTAATATTCATGATCTGGGCCATTGATCCGAGTTGATTTAACCTGGGTCATTGATCCAGGCCATTTTACATCACAATCACAACACATGAGAAGGTAATATTAACACTTTGGTAATTCCCCGATTTTCCGAATGTGATGGTTTATAGAACACATCACATAAAATATTGCATTCAGGAGGGTTCTCTCACATGGCAACCACAAGTTGGAAAGGACTTCAGGGAGGAGGAACTTATGACTTTGTGATGCCTGATTGTTATATCGCAATCGATGGGAGAAGGGCTATCATAATCAGCAGTAGAACAGATATTGCAATCGGCAAGGAGGAGGGATATCGCAATTGACATCGGAAATATATATCGCAATCGGCTAGGAGGAGGGATATCGTAATCCGCAGTGAAAACAGATATTGCAATTGGCTTGGCAGAGGAAAGACTTGTGATATCACAATTGATGGGGGATATTGAAATATGTTGCATTGGCGGAGGGTTTTACAATATGTGATATCAGCGGAGGGGCCAATCAACAAGAAAGATGATATCGCAGTTGGGAGCAGAAGGGTTATTCGATATTGGCAGGGACAAATATCGTAATCAGTGAGCGGAAGGAGGAACTTGATTGTGATAGGTGGGAATCATTTGCGATAAGTGATATCACAATCGCATAAGGAAAAGGGGATGCATGTATATGTACTGCAAAGGGGAAAAGGGCCTACAATGATATGTTTTCGGGTCTAAGCCTTATAAAAGGACTGTGGCATGTTTTATGAAGGTTTTGAAGTATTACAAAGGAAAATGTGGAAATGCGGCTAGAGTTAGAAATACAAAGGGATTACGACTAGAGTTGAAAAATGGGTTACAACTAGAGTTGGAAATGGGTCTGTGGATGAAATGGGATGAGTGAGAGAAATGGGTTTTAGAGAATATGGGAATTTCTCCAAAAAAAATTAGAATAGACCTGTCCTTCCTTCTTTAATCTCCAAATGTGAATCACAACAACCTCTTTCAAAAAAACAACAGATAGATGCAAATATCAGTGATGGAAAACCTTGACTAATAAAACTAAAAATTATTTCTAGTGGTTATCATGGATAACATTGGCTCCAATGGGGATGTTGCGCCCCTATGGTGTAGCAAAGAACTAGCAAACCAGTTTCCTAACCATTGGGCTAATCTCATCTAAAGACTACATTCAAACTCACTTCACCAAACTGAAAAGCAAACTGCAAAATCTAATCTAAAGCTGAAGCAAATACTTGCCCAGTAATTTTATTCATGTACCTACTCTAATATGTGAAAATACACCTGCTTAATTCAAGAAATATAAAATCTTCAGTATAACCAGACAAAGAGTTGATCCAACACCTAGGCTCCTTGAATGTGCTTGAACAAAATTTGTAGTGGATCATATATTAGCAACTTAGAAATAAAATTGAATCCATCACTTTAGCTTGTAAATGGAAGGAACTTCACCTTCATTGATGACTAGATTAGACTTGAGGTAGAACTCATCTTGAAATTCTTCAAGCTACTGATTTGCAAGTAGTGGAGTCACCATGAAACTTCGATCTTCGGTATATTTTAAGAGGGGAGTCGCCAGGGTAATATCACAACCTTCGAAACTTTTGATTTCCTATTACCCTAAAAAATAAGAATGAAGATATTAAAAAAGAATCCCGAAAGGGAGCTTTTCGGCTCTCAGCAAATGCACCAAAATGTTATCAACCGAGTTGGTGAGGGTTGGGCTATGTCAACCCTTCAACCCAACATAACTATTTCAAACCAGATTTTGATTGGACGTTAGCCCTTCCAATCTGAGAGGGCTCTCTCAATATTTTTTTTTTTAATATAGATGGCTAACTCTTGTTTTCTATGTGATTTTTCAGGTGAAAGAGTATGAGGACAACCACCATTGGGCATGGAGTCAAATAACAAAAAACAAAAACAAACAACACTGTTTTATGGACGGTGAGGCATCTTTGGTTTACTAATGTGGAAATGGACATTCATAGTAATCACAACAAATTAAAGGAAATTGGAGCAATGTAACTTTGAATTCCAAGTAATCAAATAAGCTCTAAAAACTAATAACAAAGGAGCATGATAGGATAGGACTGAAACCAGAATGAATCTCAGGTTAAAACAAAGTATGCTACAATTGTATTTTATATTAATTGAAAATAATACAACAATGGTTTTCTCACTACATCGACCCCCCTCTATGCAGAGTCGAGAATCTACATATTTATAGAGAAAGATCTCTTTTACAAAATCTGTCACCTGGGCTAGATTCCATCCATATCTATGAGATCAAATCCTATTTGATTAATAAAAATTTGAGCCTTCATAGGAATTTCTGTTACAACAAAGTTCAAATACAAATGGGAGTCGTATGAACATAACCTATCTAATAGTTACAATTATTTAGGAAAATCAAACTATTGTAGCGTGGGACTATATTTGTGGAAACTAGAACATTTGTCTCTTTGAAATCTTGTTGTGTTCTTTCTGGTAAAACTTGTTGAGAGTGCCTCGTTGTCCTCTTTGTTTCATTTTCCTCTGTGTCTTTCTACCCTCTTTTCTCGCATTCTGTTTAATGACCATGCTGCTGAAGAAACTCCGAAAAACACCCTCACTATCTCACAAAGCAAAAGCAGAATAAATATTTTAATATTCATGATATGGGTCGTTCATCTAAGTTAATTTAACCTAGATCATTGATCCGAACCTTTTTACATCACAATCGCAATAGATGAGAAGGTACTTTTAACACTAATTCATGGTAATTCACTGATTTTTTGAACATGATGGTTTATAGAACACATCACATAAAATATTACATTCAGGAGG
Source organism: Pinus taeda (assembly GCA_000404065.3). Classification (NCBI taxonomy): domain Eukaryota; kingdom Viridiplantae; phylum Streptophyta; class Pinopsida; order Pinales; family Pinaceae; genus Pinus; species Pinus taeda. The sequence continues at coordinate 17,274 of APFE030155404.1, forward strand.
GTTCTCACACATCGCAATCACAAGTCATAAAGGGCTTTGGGGAGGAGGAACTTATGAATGTGTGATTCCTGATTGTGATATCACAATCAACGGGAGAAGGGCTATCGCTATCGGCAGTGAAACATATATCGTAATCTGTGAGGATGAGGGATATAGCAAGCGGCAATGGAAACATGTATCACAATTAGGTAGATCGACCGCAGAAACCAATATCACAATTGTTTAAGCGGAGGAAAGACGTGATATTGCAATCGGTGGAGGATGTTGTGATATGCGATATTAGTGGAGGGTTTTGCGATATGAAATATCGGCAGAGGGGGCCAATTGGCAAGTGAGAAGATACCGCAATCGGTGAGCGGAAGGGTTCTGCAATATTGGCAGGGAAAGAAATATCAGAATCAACAAGTGGAGGGAGGAACTTAATTGCGATAGGTGGGAATATTTTTTGATGACTGGAATAGACTTGCGGTAGAACTCATCATGAAAATTCTTCAAGCTATTGATCTGCAAGCAGTGGAGTCACCATGAAACTTTGATCTTCATTATCTTTTAAGAGTGGAGCTGCTAGGGTAATATCACAACCTTCGAAACTTATGATTTCCTATTACCCTTAAAAATTAGAATGAAGAGATTAAAAAAGAATCTCGAAAAACGATCTTTTTAGCTCCCGGCAAACACATCAAAATGTTATTAACCGGGCTGGTGGGGGTTGGGTTGTGTCAACCCTTCAACCCAATATAACTATTTCAAACTAGATTTGATTGGAATTTAGCACTTCCAATGTGAGAGGGCTCTCTCAATATTTCTTTTTAAAATACAGATGGCTAACTCTAGTTTTGTATGTGATTTTTCAGGTGAAAGAGTGTGAAGATAGCCACCATTGAGCATGGAGTCAATTAAAGAAAAACAACAACAAACAACATTGTTTTATGGAAGCTGAGGCATATTTGGTTTACTAATGTGGAAATGGAAATTCATAGTAATCACAACAAATTGAAGGAAATTAGAGCAATGCAACATTGAATTCCAAGTAATTGAATAAGCTCTGAATATTAATAACAAAGGAGCATGATAGGATAGGACTAAAACTAGAACGAATCTCAGGTTAAAACAAAGTATGCTGCAACTATATTTTCT
>APFE030155406.1:0-20251 GCA_000404065.3 Pinus taeda
ACCACTATTGTAGTACAATAACATAAATTGTCTGATGAACCTTGCATCTATTTCCTGCTTTCCTTAAACATATTAATTAATCACATACTTAACATTATGATTATCACATCAAATAAAGAGTCATCATCATCAAGGATTCAATATCATCAACTGACACAATAAGCAATCACAACATTGAACAATTGAACACTGATATACCCTGGAAACACCGTAGCATGAAAACCAGCAAATGTTTAATCTTATTATTAAACACTCATGATGGTTTTCACCCCTCACTCAATGGATTATAAGGGATTCCATCCCTTATCCATTGCTATAAAATATTACAATAAAATATCATTAAAGTGTCATAAAACTAGCTAAGGCTATTACATTTTTCATGAAACCCTTTACCTAGATATTGCCACTTGCTACATCCTTGTGGCGTGATTGTTCTATCAATGTACGATCCCGCAACTCGTACTCATCTGCATGGACAATTAATTCTTTACCTACCACAATGTTAAACAACACTTTTCTTTGGCACAAATTGCCATCATTTCCTGTCATTGTTGTCGTCAACAAGCTTTGGCAAGAAGATTAGATACAATATTAATCAATCAATAATCAACCTCTAAAAGTGAAATTTAACATCAACTTATGTGCATGAGAAAGCATGACATACTAATTAACTAGTACATATATTCAAGTAAATACCTGTTTTACTTCCACAATGTTTATTCATACTAACGCATATTTCTCTTTAAGAGATCTAACCCATTAGCACTACTAAAATGTATAACACAATCGTTATACCTTCATACATGTAATAAACTATTGTTTCTATGCCTATGCACATGTGTTCCTTTCACATAGTTATTTTTTGAGAACTCAACATAGTTTCTCTAACATACAAAGAACATATCTCTATATCACAATGACTATTCTTTGTGCATATCAAAGCTTATCATAATAGCCCTTCTTTAATGTGTGCAACACATATTCCCTTCTCTATAATACTACCATCATTTCATGTAACAAATTACATACTTCTTCCTTAAAGGAAGTCATTATAACCTCATTTCTCTATCTTCCTATATGTAAGTTTCTCATGCTTCCCTTTTCAAGAAATTATTATAGATACCCATCTTTATGCTTAAAAATCAAGAAATAATAACAATGTTAACTTAATCCCTTATGCACTAAAATCAAGAAATCGATCCAACTCACTTAGCAAGACAATCTTTTCAAGAGATTAATATTTTCAAGAAAGTTAACATCGATATTATTTTCAGAGATTCAACATAATACTTTCCCTACATACACACAAAATCATATTTCCAATGTCACAATAGCTACCCTTATGTGCATGCAACATGTGTTTTTCCGAACACAATTACTTTTACTTCAATGCACATAATCTCTTCATGAAACATGTATGGATTCTAGTTCTTGCATGAACACTATTCATATGTGTCTTTTAAGGAAAGAATATTTTTCTTTGTTTTCAAGAGATCTCTCATAAAGTCATTATTTTCATACATGAAGAATTCACTCTTTTTCTAAAAGAAAACTATCTTTATGTCTATATAAAAAATACGTTATCCTCAAGAAAGTTAGAATGATTATCTACGTGCCTAGAAGCATATCATTAACTATTTCTATCATGCATGCAATGCATAACTATTTCACAAGAACTTCGAAATTAGCTAGTATGCCAATGCGATAAAGCATATGTCCCTTTTCAATAAAATCAAACTTAACTTCTATTTATTTTATATGCATTCTCTTTTCAATAAATGCAATAACTATTGTTTGAATATGTGTTCTCCTGGAGAACTCCTTAGCAACGGCTTATGTTTTCATGTGTTGATGAATGTCATATTCCTCTTCTTTAGAGTATGCAGATGTATTCATTTATGTTCTTTTAAAAATGCAATTTAACACATCATAGAAGTAAAAGGTCTTAGAAGGGTCCTTTGTGACACCCGGACCAGGATCACTGGGCACTATGTATTCCATCGACATTATGACTTCTTGTCTATAAACCAATCAAAAGGCTGTTTTTCCACACTAGCATGCATTAGCATTACCACACTAGCATGCGTTAGCATTGCGTAACATACCTTGTCACTCCCTCCTTAACACACCTAGAACTCGCTCACACTATCTATCATACACTCTTATTCAATCATTCCATGCATTTTGACCTAGTGCTCCTTTGTGTTTCCCTAACACTCACTAACACTCTTTAGCATTCATTGGCACAGTTTGGCACTTGGTACATCCTGGCACGATTCCCTAGCACTCTAGCATGCCTTGGCACTACCTAGCATGCCTTATCACTCCCTCCTTACCACACTTGGAAATTTATAACACTCCTTATCACACACTCTTGTTCATTCATTTCCATGCAATTGAAGTTAGTGCACCCTTGTGTTTCCTACCATTCCCTAGCACTCCCTCTAATGCATTGGCACCACACCCTAGCACCTTGCATAACTTTCCATGTCTTAGCACTTGGCATGTCATGGCATGCCTAACATGCCTTGTGTATGTCTATCATGTGTTCACACTTCTTAGCATTCCCAGGCACATGTTGACACTCCCTAGTTGTTATGCCCTTATAGATAGACTTACGTTTTTTGCAACTTGGTAAACCAAGCAGGTCATTGAAAAAATAATGTTGTGCCTAGTCCAAGGATTATGTGAAAGCAATTTTATATCCATCAAATTAAATTACCTTAGTTTCAAAACATGATTTCCATAATTTTGTTGTACATATACTTCGTCGATAACATTAAGGTCTTTACATTAAGCTAGAGTTAATTATGTAGTTCTGCACCATAAATTTTAAAACACTCGAGGATAAGAGAACTTGTTGTTTGCACGTCATAAGCAATATAGATGATATGTTGAACAAACACTCGATCATTGTTGCAATGGTTGAGCCTAGTCAAAAGTAACATTTACCAAGAGGAGAAGTTATAGGTTAATTTCCCATAGTGTTTGGTGTTTAACAACTACAAAAGAATAGATCAATTGATGAACATGAAATGATGGAGTCTTGGAACATTCAAGAGGAATCCTTTCTAGGAATATTAAATGTGATTCAATGTTGATCGTAATTCAGCTGCAGATACTATGAAATATCGGACGTGTCATGGAAATGATTGGTGATCCCATTATTGAGTTAGATTTATCTCATTGAGTCTTGGTACATTTGAAAGGAATCCTTTCTAAGAGTATTAAATGTGATTTCATTTTTCTGGCAATTCAAATGCATAAACTGTGAAAGATGAGACATGTCATGGAAATGGATGGTGATCCCATTATTAAGTGAGATCTCTCTCATGGAAGATCATAGATTTAAATAAAGTGAAAAATATGGCTTTGATGAATTAAAGACAATTTTGTAGCTAATTGCAGTTGTTATAATATACTTCTCGAGCTATGTGACAATTAATGAGGATCCTCCCAAGTTTTGTAGGTGGTAAATGAAGCCTATTTTTTAGTAAGGTGAGTGATACTGAAGTGCACACTCAAGCCCCACAAAAGTAAAATAAACCAACATATAATCCTTATTCATTATACTAAAGACTTTGAATAGAGCCAATGTAGTTAGACTCTGAAGTACGGTCTGGGTAATGTTGTTGTATGTGTTTTAAGAGAAAAGAAAGACAAGAGCTAAGTTAGTTGAGTAGAGAAAAAGGCTACTAAGGAGATCATAGCGTTAAGAACTGACCGAGGCTATGTATGAGAATGAGTAAGAGATATAGCTGAGAGAAATGCATATAAATATGACACCTATAAATATAGTATCAAAGTCATATGAAATATTTAGGTTGGGGCCTACACATTGGAATGTTGAAGATTCCATCTATGTTGGTTTATAAAGAATAGCTTGCGGGTTGTTTCCTCTAGCAAGTGGGTGCTTGCAAAATCAAGTGGTTTGTACTTATTGTAAGTTAACTAAATATCCATCAAAGAGGAATTTGGCATTTCTTTCTCATTGGTGCAAGTAAATATTATATGGATTTGGTGCTTCCTACCAGTTGGGGCGAACAAAGCACATTATGGAGGTCACACTTCCTAGGGTGCTTACTAAAAACTTGATGCAATCCAAGTGGTGACATTTGATCTACATACTAAAAAATGTGATTTATTCCCTTTAAGGGTTTCTGCGTAAAAATATGTGTATGCTACTTGTAACACTCCTCCCTTGTGTAGTAAATTATTGTAAACCTAAGCTAATTTAAATCTACGTGTGATATCCTCCTTGGGTTTTAAATGTTGTAAACCTAAGCGAAGGAAATATAGGTGATATGTAATATGAAAAGAAAATTCGTTGTTAAATGAATTAATAAAATAAATCACTTGGGGGGTAGAGCACCAAGCGAGAGAAGATGCTTGCTAAATCCCATGAGGAATGGGATACGGATGAATGTTTCAAGATAATATTCTAGATGTGATTCTAGATAAGCTTGGATGGATTGGATATCCATTGGATGGATGGGAGATAAATATCCATGAGATATAAAATATTTGCGGGAGAGCAAGGCAAGATTTTATGTGGAAAAGAGTGGTGGGAGATAAAGATGAGATTTGCAAGAAAATACCTAGGAAAATGGAAAAATCCAGAAAGCGAGATGCCACTAATAGTAACTAAATCATGAAAGAGGGTATTAAATACCCAGTGCATCGATCAATTGAGGACAGTTGATCCTTGGCAAGATATTCGGCTAGGAGCCGATAAAATATATAATTTACTATGTATATAACATGTTATTATATGGTCCTTATAAAATAAGGATCTCAAATTGACTAAATTATGGTATAACTGTGCATAGTGACTTATGCATGATGGGAGTGTGGAAGCATTGACATTCAAATCCACTCCATATAAAATATTATGATGATATTAAATCACATAAAGACCGATGGGTTTTATGGATAAATAGAAGAGTGGTCCTTATCCAATGAGGCTTTAATGATGTCATCATTCTTTCATCATTTGAAGTGAAGAAACTAGTCTAGTAAGGCTCCAAGAATCATGTACTAAATTTGAAGTATGTTCTACCACAATTGGTCAACAATAAAAAGGATCGGCGGAACTAGTTTGTTGAATAACATTTCTCTTACGTGTATAAAAATGTGGTATGATTTCGATGGCATATTTATCCCTCTAGCCCCCTTCCTCATATTATGTTGTTGAAGAACTTAGGACTTTTGGTGTTTCAAACTCCAAATTATGACCTCCTGCAAAAGTTTTTCATGTGCTTGTCTTAGAGCTCGAAGGTAAAAATTGCCGTGATATTGGTTTGATTTGGTACTTAGCCTAAATATCGGGTGAAACAATTCCTCGCGCATGGATCATCTTGACTTTTAATAAGTCGGTAACGAGCCAATTTTGTGTAATAAAAAAAAGAGTGTAAAAATATAATCCAAGTGCACATAAAATGTGTATTGGATATGGGGAGTCTCCATTAATGGAGAACCAATGTTCTTTTGAAGCTAGATTATGACAAGCCCACAGGAAGATCTAGGAGAGATTGACGACTTTGATATCAATTATAGTATAAGAGGGGTAGAGATGTAAATTGAGAAGGGGGTGAGGCACTCGAACTCTTAGTTCACAATCCGGCCTATTAAACTACTACAGGGAAAATCCACATGGCTCGTCGTATCAAGCTCATCCCTTGTGACCCGCCGCTTGGGGTGTTGATAATTGTCCCGACTAGGAATGAGAAAAGTAGCGAAAGCCGAGAAAGCAATGATTATTTCAATTAGAAGTTTTCACAAATGGAATGATGGCCGGCGGGTAAGGCAATAGCACCATCCAAATATTAGAAAGGAGAGAAATCCCAAACACTATTATAAAAAATAAAAAAGTTGCATGTATGTTTACGTTATTGCAAATATGAAGGCATGGGAAAGTTGTCGTATATTTATTCAGAGAAAACCATGGTTGTAAGTTTAAGGAATGCATCCAAGCAATAGCACTATTAAAAGCCAACTTTCTAGTTTACGGATCTAGAAATGTGATCTACCGACATGTTGATAAAAGCTATCACATAACACCGTGTTATTCTAAATAAAGATATGGATAGGATGAGGATCTAGATTAATGGAGTAAGACAGGTCTATAATCCTTATCTAAACACTATGACATATAAACCTTGCTAACATGGGCGGTGGCTTTTATTGTTATTTAAAGAGGAAAGAGTGGATAAGCTACAAGATTTCTAAGTCATGCAATAACCAAATTGAGAAAAAGGTTACTATAAAAGCGACACCCTCTCTATAAAGATGATTCACTGCAAGCTCAATCATGCATCCTTCTTCTTTTTCCTTTGTGTGGTTCCTCCACTTCTTATAGCCAAATTTCAAATTCATTAATAAAAAAGGAAGAGTATAGGGTTCAAGAGTAGCAGTATTTTTAGTTATTATTGTCACTTCCACCATCATGCATGTTCTTGGAAAGGGAGACATTGGCTTCCACTATCCTCCAAGCGGAGGGTTCATCATGTCTAGATGAAGAAAAGAGGCCAAAGGCCAGCGATGCGATATTGAAGGAAGGGCGAAGGCAAGATCCATTTTTGGTTGGCTTATAATATTAGACAAGGAGTGAATGTAAATATGGCATGAATATTTACTTCATTTAAACTTGAACTAGTTAAATCATTTAGCTCATATATGTAAATGTGGTGTTATCTATAAGCACATGAATGACTTACATGTACCAATTATATATGAGTATATTTATCTAGGTTAATGATGTTTAGGAGAATGATTGTAGTTTATGCATGTGACTCCTTTTAAATTGAAGTGTAGAGTTAATAGTGGAAACATAATATACCATTATTAATACTTGGACCAAGGAGCCTCCTACTCATGTTAGATGTTGTATGTGAGTATAAATGGAACTACTTGTACTAAGTTTTCTTGTGAAATAGACTTATATTGGTCTGTAAGATATTCAGTGAATATAATTTGAGAATCATTCAGTTGAGGAAGGTACCTAGCATGTCTATATTGAGAGGGTATCTCTAGTATTGTGTTATAGCTCGGTAAATGTTTATGCTCACATAATAATATTCTAAGTGTATCGTTAGTGGATTAGGTTAAGTACCATGCATGCCTTAACACTAGCATCTAATTAAGCTAACCTAGTTAGTTATGCATGTCATAAGAATGTCATTTAATGAGGCTCTGTTTACTATTTTTACTTGTTGCTTAAAGAGTAACATATTTTGACTATGCCTATAGTATTATAATCATGATACATAGCCATGTTGGTTACAGTAAGCTCAAAGAAAAGTCTCATTAATGCTGGTGTGGAGTTTTCGCATGCATGTGGGGGGGTTGTCAACGAGTTTGGTTAACTTCCTGCTATGATTTCTCTCTCCCAAATTGTGATGTATGACGAAAGGTTGACCCAATGTACAAGTCCACATTCCACTTCTATGTCATTCAATTAATAAGAATATGAATCCCGTGGTATGAATAATAGTGTTTACATAATAATGAACTAAATGTAACGTGGACAACAGTTGAATCTTACCGGTAAAAAAAAAAAAAATCTATGTGAAAGGAAACCTAGTGGCATTGAAGCTTGACGTAAGATTTATTGTTGTAATCTTCTGATACAAAACATAGAAATGATGCTATAAGGATCTAAAGTTGTTGTATCGAATGTTGTGGCAGTGTTTTGAATAGAACTATTGTAAGGAAACAAAAGGTGGGATGAACCACATGCAAGAATATTTGGGGCTTAAATAAAATTAATTTAATTATAAAGTTTACTGAAGGTTTGGTTACAAAAGTATGCTTGACTTACAAAGTTAGTTAGTTAGATAATAGATTTTGAAATTGTGTGTGTGCACAAAAGGAATGAGCAAAGGGATAGAGTTAATTAGTGGTACGTTCTGATTCAAAATGAATGTGAGGTTAATGAATCAAACTCTGGGGAACACATAAAAATAAACATAGTGTAGATAAATTCCATAATAGGCGGGTGTATGATATGGTGGTATCTGTGGCTGATGGTGTGAACATCATCCACTATCATAGCATAAGAATTTGTACATGCACAATAGATAATAAGGTATAATTCTCATCATGCGAGTGGTTGTGCACAAATGGTAGTTGTGCATTGAGAGAAGACTCCTTTAATATGGTTATTCATTACTGTAATGGCATTTTAATGGATAAATTGTAATATATTGGGGGCTTAGCACCATTATTTCCTCACCAAAAGCCATGTATTCGCTTTATAATATGTGAGTCAACATGCTAATAATTATTTTTATGGAGGATTCTCCTAAGTGAGGATTTTAATTTTTTTACCTATTATTATTATAGGTCATCATAAAAAAATAAGTTTGAATAGTGAGGCTATACATATATGCATGATAGCAACTAGAGGAAAACTTGGGCAAAATTGGTATTGTGAATGATGAAGAGAAATTAGAAAGTTTTTGCTTAAAACCTCTAACACAACCCATAACATGTACCAGTTGAGGAACCATGTGGAAAACTATATTAGGTAAGAGATTTAAATAAGGATTGGTGAATAAAAAAAATCTCACCTGATACTTGAAAAGAGGATTATATAATGTAGGAAGCCCATGGTCGTACCTGGAATTAATTTATATATATATATATATATGTCTTCTCAGGGATAGTTTTACATGTTGTTACCATAGTCTGGTTAAGTAGTCATTAAAATAAACATGTTGAAGATAAACATTCTTAATATCCATGCATATTAATGAGTTAGATGAATTTAGGATGCAAGCACATGTGTGTGCAGTAATAAGACTTGTAACAATGTTGTATTATCAAATGGTATAGTATAGTTACGTAGTAATGAGTCATACGAATCTTCCATGTAAGCACTTCCTCATGAATTCCGGTATTGATAGTCTCTTACATGTTGAAAGAAAGAAAAGTCATTTCTCAACAATCATAAAGATGTTGGTTACCCCAATGCCTATTAAAGGGGAGTATGTTCTGTAGAAGGAAAGAGCGTGATTGACCTAATGATTATATTGGTAAGTAATGTGGAATTGTTGTTGTGTTGTGATAGATTGTATGTTTTGTTGCTTAGATGATTGGCATAGTTGTGTTGAGCAAGGATTGTTGGCTTGTGACTTGTAGAATCAATGTTATGCTGCTATCAATGCCTACAAATATGCATAGCATGTAAGAATTTGGTTCTTCCTCCATGAAGGGGATTTCAGTTCCTTATTGAATTTATATTTTGTTAGGAGACATTCTTATGTTTTTATCTGCTAATAGTAAATAGGAAAGGTATGCATGACTATGTTAAGAGTCAGGCTAGACAAGAAAAATTGAAGGTTATAGTAGAAGTAAATAGGAAAGGTATGCATGAATATGTTAAGAGTCAGGCTAGACAAGAAAAATTGAAGGTTATAGTAGAAGACTTTATAACTGTACAAATTGTGGTTCCGATTAATCCTTTGCTTAATGCATCCACTTACAATGTGATTTGTTCTTCAGTTAGAAGAAAGTATGATTAAGGGGAAACTGAACTTTAACAAATTTTGAGGAGATATGCATCTTTTGATGAATATGCATAATGGACCCTATAAGTATCCTTGAGTACAAACCATAGTAATTGATGAAGTGGCACAAATGGTATAGACCACAGGGCCAGCTAAATGGTATCCAAGAATCTATTTAAAACATATTGATATCATATAAATAAAATACATAATTGGTATCAATCAATTTCAAGAAGTCCTCTTATTGGATTGCATTGATAAGATGTATGGACAACATAAGGAAATGTTGCGTAATTGAAACAAAAAGTCATAAGTAGATAACTCATCTTTTGGTAAATGGTGATTTAATATTAAGGATGAGCTAAGATGTAAATACCCTGAGATCATAATCACTTACAACCACAAGAAGTGTAGGATTGAAATTAGTAACAACTTTCATGCATAACTACACTGAATTATACATGGCCAACAGGTTGTTGGGTCATAAAAAGGGAAAACGTAAAACATACAAAGTGAATTAATAGAATTGCTCTTCTAGGTTGTTTTCTTTCTGTGTATAATAGAATATCCTATATTATATAAATTTATTTATAGATATAGATATCGAGAGGCTGTACATTCTCCCTTTTTTTTTGTTTATGAGTATTATCATTACGACTATCATTCTTCCTAATTTTGGATATATGCAACTTTCATATATATATATATAATTATAATTTCAGTTATTTGATTTGATGTAGTTGTATGATTTTTACTTTATTTAATTATTTAATGCATTCACGAGGTTATTATTAATACGTAGTTAGTTACTATTTATTCTTAGTTCTAATTTTATTTATTTTACTTACATTTATTTTTATAGTTTTATCTTTATTATTATTACTAATTATTTATTTATTTATTTAAGCAGTCTAATCATCTCCTCAATTATCGATAATAAAGTAAAATAGGTCTAGATATCTCTCCTATCTTTAAACTATTTTACATTAATATTTTTTAAAACTATTTTAAATTTATTCTGATAAAATTATATATATTATAATATAATATATATATAAATATATATATATATATATATAGTAAACTAATTAAATTAAGTAATAAACAATCCTATACATGTTCTTGACAGGTATACTATTTTAATTAATAAATTAGATACAAATTAACCTAATTTTTAAAACAAGCCTTTATGATTATTAACGCTTCGTTTATCTTAACACACTAATTTATATACATAATACTAAATACATTAACAAATGGGCAGCTTAAGTCTTGAAACTTACCATTAAAATTATATATTTATTTGTATCCTAATAATATTAGTACTCATTTACTTCTATCCTAACAACAGATTACCTTTATTAAATTTGACTAAGAATAGATATTATTAAATAAATCATTTTATTTTATATTATTTTTATAATTTTAATAACATTCAGAATTTTTAGTTATTCTCTCATGTACTAATTGTAGCTAAGTTTACTTTATTTTAGAGTAATTATATTATTAATAAGATTATTAAAATAAATATAATTTAATTTATTAATATAATGTGACCTCGCCCTGATCCAAAAGTCCAAAATAGCCGTTGTTGGAGTCTCTGCACACTATTTAACATGCTCGGCCAGATATGATTCTTCAACTTTTCCTTACGATGAACCACAGTAGTTGGTTCGAAAAGCATCGACAAAAATCTTTTTTCATGTGATTTTACACCGAAGCTCTTCTTATAAATCTGATGAATATTAAACTTCAAAAACTATGAGTTAATATTTTGCTTTAGAACATTATTAACCTATACTTATTAAAAAGTCTATACAATGCTATTAAAATATAATCTTTAAAACTTGAATATAATTTTAAAACTTTATATATTACAAAAATGAAATTTTAAATTTATATATGAAAATTTTAAATCTAAAAATAATTGTTCAATACAGTGAATTTAAATAATTAAAATTATTTTTATAAACTTAAACACCAGTTTTAAAACAGATTATATGCAAACAATTTTATATCCATCCAATTAAATTACCTCGTTTCTAAAAATAGAGTTCCATAACCCTGGTCTGCTGCAGCTATACTTCGTACATAACAATAATTATTTTTATAAACTTAAACACCAGTTTTGAAACAGATTATATGCAAACAATTTTATATCCATCCAATTAAATTACCTCGTTTCTAAAAATAGAGTTCCATAACCCTGGTCTGCTGCAGCTATACTTCGTAGATAACAATAAGGTATTCACGTTAAGCTGTAGTCAACACTGAAGTTCTGCACCGATCAGTTTTAAAATTCAATTAATTATTAACAACTTAACTCTATCTAATAGTAAACTTTGATCCCTTTAAAATTAAATCGGCGCCGATAGTAACTACAATAGTCAACTGAAGATTATTTACAGTCAACTAAGAGAGAACTGAAGATTAGTTGGTTCTAAACGCGTCCGCAAAATTTTTTTTTCATGTGATTTTACACCGAAGCTCTTCTTATAAATCTGATGAATATTAAACTTCAAAAACTATGAGTTAATATTTTGCTTTAGAACATTATTAACATATACTTATTAAAAAGTCTATACAATGCTATTAAAATATAATCTTTAAAACTTGAATATAATTTTTAAAATTTATATATTACAAAAATGAAATTTTAAATTTATATATGAAAATTGTAAATCTAAAAATAATTGTTCAATAGAGTGCATTTAAATAATTAAAATTATTTTTATAAACTTAAACACCAGTTTTAAAACAGATTATATGGAAAAAAATTTATATCCATCCAATTAAATTACCTCGGTTCTAAAAATAGAGTTCCATAACGCTTGTCGGTCTGCTGCAGCTATACTTCGTAGATAACAATAATTATTTTTATAAACTTAAACACCAGTTTTAAAACAGATTATATGCAAACAATTTTATATCCATCCAATTAAATTACCCTGGTCTACTGCAGCTATACTTCGTAGATAACAATAAGGTATTCACGTTAAGCTGTAGTCAACACTGAAGTTCTGCACCGATCAGTTTTAAAATTCAATTAATTATTAACAACTTAACTCTATCTAATAGTAAACTTTGATCCCTTTAAAATTAAATCGGCGCCGATAGTAACTACAATAGTCAACTAAGATTATTTACAGTCAACTAAGAGAGAACTTCTTATAAATCTGATGAATCAAATAGAGTTCCAATACTTCGTAGATAACAATAAGGTATTCACAATACTTCGTAGATAACAATAGAGTCTGCTGCAGCTATACTTCGTAGATAACAATAGAGTCTGCTGCAGCTATACTTCGTAGATAACAATAGAGTCTGCTGAATCAAATAGAGTTCCAATACTTCGTAGATAACAATAGAGTCTGCTGCAGCTATACTTCGTAGATAACAATAAGGTATTCACGTTAAGCTGTAGTCAACACTGAAGTTCTGCACCGATCAGTTTTAAAATTCAATTAATTATTAACAACTTAACTCTATCTAATAGTAAACTTTGATCCCTTTAAAATTAAATCGGCGCCGATAGTAACTACAATAGTCAACTAAGATTATTTACAGTCAACTAAGAGAGAACTTCTTATAAATCTGATGAATATTAAACTTCAAAAACTATGAGTTAATATTTTGCTTTAGAACATTATTAACATATACTTATTAAAAAGTCTATACAATGCTATTAAAATATAATCTTTAAAACTTGAATATAATTTTAAAAATTTATATATTACAAAAATGAAATTTTAATGAAATTTTAAATTTTAAATCTAAAATAATTGTTCAATACAGTGCATTTAAATAATTAAAATTATTTTTATAAACTTAAACACCAGTTTTAAAACAGATTATATGCAAACAATTTTATATCCATCCAATTAAATTACCTCGTTTCTAAAAATAGAGTTCCATAACCCTGGTCTGCTGCAGCTATACTTCGTAGATAACAATAATTATTTTTATAAACTTAAACACCAGTTTTAAAACAGATTATATGCAAACAATTTTATATCCATCCAATTAAATTACCTCGTTTCTAAAAATAGAGTTCCATAACCCTGGTCTGCTGCAGCTATACTTCGTAGATAACAATAAGGTATTCACGTTAAGCTGTAGTCAACACTGAAGTTCTGCACCGATCAGTTTTAAAATTCAATTAATTATTAACAACTTAACTCTATCTAATAGTAAACTTTGATACCTTTAAAATTAAATCGGCGCCGATAGTAACTACAATAGTCAACTGAAGATTATTTACAGTCAACTGTACTCTATCTAAGAGAGAACTGAAGATTATTACAGTTATAGATCGTAATTAACTGTGAACTCCATCGAATAATGGATACGTTAAGAGATTGAATGAAGTTAAAAGGTACAACCCATTGCCCACCATGCAATCCATTGCCCATTATGCAATCCATTGCCCATTATGCAATGAGACATTGAAGCTCAGCCCCACTATGCAATCAGAGGATACAATCCGTTGCCATGAGTTGTAAGCGCCCTCCAATCGAGTTGTTGTTGTAGAGACATTAATGAGAGGCCGGATTTGAAGCTCAGCACACTCAGTCCCACAGTCGGAGTCTTCAGAACAGAGCTCAATCGAACGCTTTATGGTGAAGCCATGATGAGCTTGGCTCTGAAGAATCCGAATGTGGCAGTAAGGACGCAGATCAAGCACTAACTGCATGGAGTATTGATGCCAACTTAATCCGAATGTGGCAGTAAGGATGCAGATCAAGCACTAACTGCATGGAGTTTTAAGCGCCCTACAATCGAGTTGTTGTTGTAGAGACATTAATGAGAGGTTGGATTTGAAGCTCAGCGCACTCAGTCCCACAGTCGGAGTCTTCATAGCAGAGCTCAATGGAACGCTTTACGGTGAAGCCATGATGAGCTTGGCTGTGAAGAATCCGAATGTGGCAGTGAAGACGCAGATCAAGCACTAACTGCATGGAGTAATATTTTGATGATGCCAGCTTAACCTTCAATAGATTATCAAATTCGTAATTCACTGTGTTTGAAACCCAACAGCATTGATTTCCTTTTTATGCAGAGACAAATAATTTTTGAAAGCTTATTATGCCAAAACAATGGGCAGAATTGGATTTTTTATATGAGTTGTGTGTATTTTGCTTAAGACCGTAGAATTTGAACATTAAATCTAATTGAGAGTTGCAAGAAGAGTAGTTCTCCCGGCGACCTTTTAATTATTTATTATGAGTTAATGATGTGATTTAATATTAATTATTATGAGTTAATAGAGTGATTTAATATTTAAGCGATTTAATCTTAATGTTGTTAATTTAATGCTGTTAAGTATAGTTTAACAATTTGTTTTTATAAATTTTAAAATTTGTTAAATCTTAAATAATATTTTTGTTTTTAACATTGAGTTTATATAATGTTTTTATTTTCTTGATTAGAAGAATAGATAGCTTTGATTTATAAGGGAATATAACTTTACATTTATGAAGATGGTAGAATTGAAAATTGTATTTTTGATTTTAGAATCAGGATTACTTTTATAATGGAGTGTTGTATATTATTTTTTTTTGAATTGTGATGAGATAAGAAGTTAGATTATATGTAGTGAAAGTATTTCATTTCTATCATCTTAAGTGATAGGTTTGTGTTTGTGGATTTATTATTCGATGGAGGATATCTTATTGAATTTTCCATCCAATTGTGTATACTTTGAGTTTCATGTTATATATATATATATATATAATAATATATATATATAATACATATATATAACTAAATCTTCTTTCATTTGACAAGTGTTAAATTTGAATATCTTGGTTTTTTTTTGGTTTGAAACATGGAGACTTCATATATGCATAAGTATAAAAAAAATTGAGGAAAAAAATGAATAATACAAACTATATGTTGTTTTATTTTATTTTAAAATTGTATATTTAATTCTAAATTAGATATTGGAACAATATTATTTTGAATAAGTGTAATTAAAAATATCACAGTTTTTCAAAATTTATTTTTTACTATATATTAAAATTTACAAGCTAAATATAGATTTCACTTGAAAATTTAAAAAATGAATCTTTTAATATAGTTAATGAAAAATATTTTTAACACATCATATAATCTTAACTATAATATTTTCTGACAATTTCTTATATTTAAGAGTAAATGAATGAATGAATCAATTTTTCATAATTCATTCATAATATTTTAATTAAAAAAAACATTTTTTTTATTCTTAAAATTTTTGACTTATTTTTAATATAGTAATTAACAAAAAAACAATAAATTCATAAAATTGCAATGTTTTTCAAGTAGTCATATAATTAAATAGTTACACCAACTCTCCTTATTTATTTATAATGTATCATAAACATATATTTATTATTACTATTTTTTAATAAATATATATTTATTATTAGGGTTTTTTTGTTGCCAAGGGAACATAATTTTTATAATTTATTTTAAATCAATTACTAATATAAAATATAAAATCTAACACATTATTTAAATACTTAAAACCACTTTTATAAACTTAAAAGCAAATTTTGTTACAAATTATATGCAAAACAATTCATACCCATGAAAATAAATTACCTCAATTCCAAAACTTGAGTTCCATAATTCTTGTAACTTACCTGGTAACCTCACATGTAAGGGAGTTAGAATTTTTTACACAAATTACCCACAATTAATTATCCAAACCACAACTCCACATTCCTCATCAACTATTAGATATGATGTTCTTAGAACATAAAGTATGTAAAAGTAGGGAGTTCGAATTTTTTACACAAATTAACCACAAGTAGTATCCAAATCACAATGGATTATAAGGGATTCCATCCCTTATCCATTGCTATAAAATATTACAATAAAATATCATTAAAGTGTCATAAAACTAGCTAAGACTATTACATTTTTCATGAATCCCTTTACCTACATATCGCCACTTGCTACATCCTTATGTCGTGCTTGTTCTATCAATGTACGATCCCACAACTTGTACTCATATGCATGGACCATTAATTCTTTACCTAACACAATGTTAAACATCACTTTTCTTCGGCACAAATTTCCATCATTTCCTTGTCATTGTTGTCGACCACAAGCTTCGGCAAAAAGATTAGATACAATATTAATAAATCAATAATCAACCTCTAAAGGTGATCTTTAACATAAACTTATGTGCATGAGCAAGCATGACATACTAATTAACTAGTACATATATTCAGGTAAATACTTGTTTTACTTCCACAATGTTTATTCATACTAATGCATATTTCTCTTTAAGAGATCTAACCCATTAGCACTACTAAAATGTATAAGGAAATCAGTATACCTTCATACATGTAATAAAATATTGTTTCTATGCTTATGCACATGTGTTCCTTTCACATAGTTATTTTTCGTGATTTCGATCCAACTCACCTAGCAAGACAATCTTTTCAAGAAAGTTAACATCGATATTATTTTCAGAGATTCATCATAATACTTTCCCTACATACACACCAAATCATATTTCCAATGTCACGATAGCTACCCTTATGTGCATGCAACATGTGTTTTTCCGAACACAATTACTTTTACTTCAAAGCACATAATCTCTTCATGAAACAAGTATGGATTCTTGTTCTTGCATGAACACTATTCATATGTGTCTTTTAAGGAAATAATATTTTTCTTTATTTTCAAGAGATCTCTCATAAAGTCATTATTTTAATACATGAAGAATTCACTCCTTTTCTAAAAGAAAACTATATTTATGTATATATAAAACATACATTATCTTCAAGAAAGTTAGAATGATTATCTATGTGCCTAGAAGCATATCATTAGCTATTTCTATCATGCATGCAATGCATAACTATTTCACAAGAACTTCGAAATTAGCTAGTATCCCAATGAAATAAAGCATATATCCCTTTTCAATAAAATCCAACTTAACTTCTATTTATTTTATATGCATTCTCTTTTCAATTAATGCAATAACTATTCTTTGAATATGTGTTCTCGTGGAGAAATCCTTATCAACGACTTATGTTTTCATGTGTTGTTGAATGCCATATTCCTCTTGTTTACAGTATGAAGATGTATTTGTTTATGTTCTTTTAAAAATGCAATTTAACACATCACATAAGTAAAAGGTCTTAGAAGGGTCCTTTGTGACACCCGGACGAGGATCACTAGGCACTATGTATTCCATCGACATTACGACTTCTTGTCTGTAAACCAATCGAAAGGGTGTTTTTCCACACTAGCATGCGTTAGCATTGCCTAACATACCTTGTCACTCCCTCCCTAACACACCTAGAATAAAATATATAATTTAATATGTATATAACATGTTATTATATGGTCCTCATAAAATAAGGATCTGAAATTGATTAAATTATGGTATAACTGTGCATAGTGACTTATGCATGATCAAAGTGTGGAAGCACTGACATTCAAATACACTCCATATAAAATATTATGATGATATTAAATCACATAAAGACCGATGGGTTTTATGGATAAATAGACGAGCGGTCCTTATCCAATGAGGATTTAATGATGTTATCATTCTTTCATCATTTGAAGTGAAGAAACTGATCTAGTAAGGCTCCAAGATTCATGTACTAAATCTGAAGTATGTTCTACCACAATTGGTCAACAATAAAAAGGATCGGCGGAACTAGTTTGTTGAATAACATTTCTCTTACGTGTATAAAAAGGTGGTATGATTTCTATGGCGTATTTATCCCTCTAGCCCCCTTCCTCATATTATGTTGTTGAAGAACTTAGGACTTTTGGTGTTTCAAACTCCAAATTATGACCTCCTGCAAAAGTTTTTCATGTGCTCGTCTTAGAGCTCGAAGGTAAAAATTGCCATGATATTGGACTGATTTGGTACTTAGCCTAAATATTGAGTGAAACAATTCCTCGTGCATGGATCATCTTGAATTTTAATAAGTCGGTAATGAGCTAGTTTTGTGTAATAAAAAAAAGAGTGTAAAAATATAATCCAAGCACTACAACAAAACCAGTGATTTGCGCAAGATTTAGCGCCAGATTTTAGTGCATTTTTTTTGTAATTGTGATGAGCAACCTGGCGCTAAATCTGGCTCTATTGTACAATTTTTAAAAAGTCCTTTTTGCATCTGATTTTTCATCCTTTTTCACTCTAGATTTTGCATCATTTTTTGCACCAAACTATGCATCATTTTTTGCGTCAAATTTTGAACCAAGATTTGCATCTTATTTTATGACAGGTTTTGCTTCTAGTTTTGTGTCATTTTTTGCATCTATTTTTCATTGTCTTTTGCTTCCTATTTTTTGTCATTCTTTGCTTCCATTTTTGCGCCATCATTTGCATCAAGTTTACACTATATTTTGCTTCCAATTTAACGTCTTTTTCTACATCCATTTTGTGTCAGTTTTTGCATCTAGTCTTACGCCAGGTTTTGTATCTAGCCTTACACTAGTTTCTGCTTCTATTTTTGCACCAGCTTTGGTGCCTATCTTTGCACCATATGTTGAATTTGATTTAGCACCAAATTTTTCATCCATTTTTGTGCCCATTTTTGCATCTTTTTTTGAACCATTTTTTACGTCTACATTTACGTTTGATTTGTCTCCATTTTTCCCATCTCATTTTGCACCATATTTTGCGTCATTTGTTGCATCCAATTTTGCGTCGTTTTTAACACCATTTCTTGCATCCAATGTTACATCATTTTGAGCATCCAAATTTGCATTTATATTTGCATCTTATGTTGAGTCATGTGTTGTGTCCACCTTTGCATCTTATTTTGTGTCTAATGGTACATTCAATTTAGAGTCATTTTTTACGTCTACTTTTGTATTTGTTTTTGCACCAAGTTTTGCATCCAATTTTAAGCTATTTTTATGCCCATGTTTGCACCATTTTTTGTGTCTACTTATGTGTCCAATGTTGCACCATTATTTACGCCCACTTTTTCATCCAATTTTGCATTTTTTTGGTGTCTAGTTTTACATCATTTTTACCATCCAAATTTGCATCTTTTTCTACCTCATTTTGTGTCCACATTTACATATAATTGTGTGTCTAAGTTTGAGCCTAAATTCACATCTGATTAGGCATCATTTTTTACATCCAATATGGCATCCTTGGTTTCACCTTTTTTCGGCCCCATTTTGCATCTTGTTTTATGTCTTTTCTTACATCTCTTTTTTTCTTTCGTTGCACCCAAGTTTGCATCCCAAATTTACACCATTATTTGCATCATCATTTGGCATCTTAATTTGTAACATTTTTTGCTTCTTTTTAACGCTCAACTTTGCATCTTATTTTACATCTAGTTGTCTATCTTTTTTTGCATCTAATTGGGTACCCATTTATGTGTACTTGTTTTTCCCCAATTTGATATCCTTTTGTATGCCATGTTTTGTTCCTTTCTTTGTGTCAACTATTGCACAATTTTTCACTTCTAATTTAAAACACTTTGTATGTCAATTGTTTGCATTTTGTATTAATTCCTAGTTTAACATCCAATTTTACTTTCAATTTTGCATCCATGGTTACATCCGCACTTGAATTCTTATGTGGAGTATATTTTTCTTTACATATATGACCCCTTTTATAGATCCATAGTGAAATATATCATAGTTTCTAAATATCATTAAAGCAGATATCACAATTCAAAATCACTTGTAAAATTTTTTAAGGGAAATTGACAACATCCATCCAAAAAAATAACAATGTGTCATTAACAATTTTCAAGACATGTATA
>APFE030155408.1:13968-72418 GCA_000404065.3 Pinus taeda
GAGTCTTGAAGCATAGGGAGGTTATGCTGCCGGAATCCTGAGAGAGAGAAGGTCTATTGCAAGGCATACATAACTGCTTGCCCAGCCAGAGAATAGGTTCAACGTTAGAACCTTGGTTGTATCTTTCTCTGCCTATTATTCATTATAAACGACTGTTATTATGGTTCCAATCTCATTGCCTATTATGATGTTTGATTTATTTCCTTTCTGACTGAAATATAGTTGTACTTTGGTGGATTTTATGCTTGTAATTGTCTCGGTCTTTGCATGTGCAGGTGTCCGTTCGCGAGGATCGCTAGGATTGTGACCTGCTGAAGCAAGGGAGCCGGAGGGTCAACTCTACTTTGACATTTGCGTTGGATTCCAGGTTGGTCTTCATAATCCACCTTTTAGTATACAACTAGGAACTTGCATAGCAGCGTGAATTGATTGTTGCTAGACCCATTTTGGGCTAGTGGGATTGCCTCTGTCCGCAGAGGGGATTTACCTGTTCAAAAGGATGATTTGGGATGAGTCGGTCCCAAGGAGGAGAGTAAAGAGGCAAAGGCTTCTACATTTTCTCCCAACAGAGTTGAAGCTCCGACAGATGAGATAGGGATTGATGCACCCTCAGGGGGAGGCTTTGCATGATCCATCACGAACTAGACAAGGCTAAAGCCCTAGGAGCTAGAGGCCCCAGGAACCAAAGGAACAAGTTGTGCTTAGAGATTGGAGACGACAAGGTGGGAGCAGGGCGCACCCTGTAGATTCCTTGGAAAAATTCAAGTCTTTCATTAACTATTAGAAAAGGAATTATAAAATCACATCAACTGTTTAAAGTTCAATATGCATTTGTAGTCTTGCTGGAATTTTACAAATTACAAAGTTACTTTCATTTTTATTTACTAGCATTATATGTTCTATGAATTGCTAGAAAAATTGGAGCTTATTTTGAGGATCAGAAGATCCTCAGGATTGCTCGATTGAACAATCGGACTTCCTCATCAATCCTGTATTTTTCCTCCACCTTTAGCGTGTTCCACACAACTATAACAATGAAGTATTCTTTTCATGGCACTGTTGTCTTATCCGAAAGGAACAACAATTGTCCAATCTAGTCAACCTACGCATAAACAAGCAAAAACTTAGGCTTTTGATACTAAAACATGTAATTTGTCCAACACTATTTTCTATTTTCTTTTCACGGTCTTTCTTCGAGAATGTGCTCAAGATGAGAGTAAATTCATGAAAAACAATATTATTAATTAAGCAAATGAGGAGGGAAAACATAACTTTTTCATGACCCAAAAATATTGACAAGGGAAGTAAAATTTTGGAGTCCAAAAGTTCCTAGTGGGGAGGTATGATTAGGTGATTAATTTTAAGCTAAAAAATGAAAGTGCCTAGAACTTATTGAAACTAACGCAAAACTGAAGAGCTTGCCAATTTGAATCCAATGCAAATTGGGTCGCTAAAAACCAATATCGTATGCTCCTAATATTGCGTTCTAATCATTTTCCCAAATAAGCAAAAAAATTCCAGGTACGCTGACTATGTAGTCCATATGCTAACTAGGCAAGGTGAATGGGTAGGCTGACTATAAATGTGGGCCAATGAAAGGATACCACTTGTCCTCTCTTCAATGGTTGAATTTTCCTGAGTTATGATTGGTTGTGGTTATGGTTTCATGGTCCAAGGAATGGAAGCCACGTGGACTAATGGATGGCTGCCACATGGCCTCTTAATGGTGGTGTAAATTTAGGTTATAGGCCAAAATTCCCTCACAAGAATCAACATGAGACTATTTAGTAACAACACAACACATTACCATCATGCCAAGGGTGGTACTTATTAAATATTGGTGGTGCATATATATTTAAACTGTATGTGTTTTGTATATGGGGGATGGGGATGAGGCTAAGCCCTAGCCGTCGATCACCCCACGCCAATAGGACCGCAAGTAGGGGATAAAAGGGAAACGGATTAGCCCTAGCCCATGGTTTGGACACCTTACCATGAGACCAAAAAAATTCCATCGTAGTGCCAAGTGATGAGGGGCTACTACATGGGACCAACCTAAGGTTATATCACCACCATGGAACCACATGCTACAGGCTCAACAGAGGTTTGCAGAGGGAACTAAGGTGTGGCCCTAGCCCAGGCCATATGGCCCTTGATGTGACCACATGCGTGGAGTTAAGGCATTAGGTGGAAGGTTCCAGGGTTCGCGGCCAACCTTGAGGTCATATGACCTTTAACGTGACCGCACGCCAATAGTTGGAGGTTCCGACAGGTAGGGTGGGCCATTGGCCTGACCCTTGGACACTGACACCCTATGTGACCTTGACTCAAGTTTTATGGAGCTTAACCAATGAGGGTGGGTGTTAAGGCCTAGCCTTCGACCCTATGTGGCCCATGTGGCCATAATTTTTGGATTAAGGGGTCTGAGGTTAAATTAATCATCCAACAAAATGCACTGAAGATAGAAAAATTATCACTCCGTTAGTGATTTTTTGGGGTGGATTTGTAGAACTAATGGACAAAAGGGAAAATTTGTAGGATGGTTAATAGTGTAATTCATGGGATAGCTTGCAAGCTCATAAGATTTTGATTTTTTATCCAAACTGAGGTTAGAAAGAGGCTACTTAGGGGTTTTGGATGTTATGAATCCATTGGTAACCTATAATTTCTGATTCCAGGACATATACAAAGTCTTTGTGCATGCTTAAGACTGAAGGTGTATGTATTAGTTAGGGTTTGGAAGCAGTTATGGGAGGTATTTTGGCATGGAGAATACCTTGTAGGGGTATTCTCACTTCCATAAGGCTACTCTAGCAGTTGTAACCATAAGGGTTCAAGTCGAGTTCAACTTCTCTTAACAAGAAGTTTTGATTATGTTATTCAATATGGAATTGAAGAGTTCACATGTTTTTTTAGTTCATTTCAGTTGAAGTATGTCATCTTTGTAGGAGATGTTTTGAGTCGCTGCTATTGTGAGAGTTATTTGTAGGATAATATTACCTTGTAGGGATAATATCCACATATTTACTAGTAGCAAATGTTTATGTACTTCATTTTGATACTAAATATATGAATGGTCTAGTCATGTTGAAAGGTGTGGAGATGTAGCCCAGGAGGGGTGAAATTCATCAACAAAACTTTTGTCTTTCCCTTCTTTAAGCCTACATGTATTATGCATTGTTATGTTCATTATGTTAAGTTACATATGAATACTAATTCATGAGGTGAAGAGACATTGAAAAACCTTTTGTTTCAAGACCCATTTTAATCTTGCAAAGCCTTGACACAATCCTAATTTTTGTTTTATTTGATTTTGGAAAAGAGGAAGAAATCACCTAATCTAATTTCAGATCAGCAAGTTATGTATCCCTTTCCAAAAATCCCACAAGCTACTCTACAAAATCCCTCTTCTTTGCAATAAAACCTCCTTTGGCTTGACTGCTTGAGCATTCTGGTTAAATCTCCATAGGTCGTGGGTTCAATCTGCAATTGGTGGTGAATGTTTTTATATATTAGATATGATTCTAATTGGGATTGTTGGGCCCTGCCCTTTGTTTCTTCACTTCCATTGGTCATATTTCCGCATATTTTCGCATGGAGGACTATGGCTGTGACTATGAGCCACGTGCCCTACCCACCTTTGACACCTCTGGTTCCCACATATCACATGTGCACCGAGATTTGGTCCTTGAGTGCAATAGGGTTCCATGTGCCCCATCCCCAATTTCTCTATCGATAGTCAAATTATGTGATGAACCATGGGCCAGGCTAGTTGGGTGCACCCATCAGTCTGCCCTCCCCCCCAACCACTCCACCCTTTTGAAAATAAATATATATTGTCGCCAATGTATTAACAAGTCACATGGTAGCCCAATCAGTTGGGTGAATGGTTTTCATAGTGGAGGTCAGATGTTTGATCATAGGGGAGGCTCATTCGATGCATAAACCAAATTCTTCTCAATTTCGTAGGGCCACATGGTAGAATATCATAGGGTCACGTGGTGCCCTCTGATTGGCCCACATGGTGGCCTATTATTGGCCCAAAAGCAAGCCCATCCTCCAATCACCATTCACTAGTTGTCCTCATGGGATTGGCCCACCTACTAATCCAGGCATCCTAGTCATCCTTCTGACATCAATACCACATCAGCGTATGGGATAACATGTGGCATCCATACCTACACAATCAAACCCGCACTTTGATTTTTTTTGTTGTTTTCACAAAACTTTAGAATGTGATAACTTCCTCATATGGTTTCATATTGAGGTGATTTAAGTTTCATTGGAATCAGAATGATGAGCTATAAAATTTGGCACTAGTTTTGGGTGATTTTTTAGGAATATATAAGTACATCTTTTAAGGAAATCACTCATTCTAATAACAAATTTATAAGAACCAAATAAATTACTATTCATTATAACTAATTTCAATATATTACTTTTCTTTATACCTAAAAATTTATTTTTTACTAATTTCTAGAAATTGAGTATTACATTATTAATTTATAAAATAACAATAATAATATAAGTTCCTCAAAAGAAATCATTTAAAATAATAATTAATTCATAATAACCATTAATATTAGTTTATTAATGTTATTTAATTAATAAATTACGTAAGATTCTATGCTTAGTAACTAATTTTACCAAATTACTATTCATTATAACTAATTTCAATATATTACTTTTCTTTATACTTAAAATTTATTTTTTACTAATTTCTAGAAATTGAGTATTACATTATTAATTTAATATTACTAAAATAACAATAATAATATAAGTTCCTCAAAAGAAATAATTTAAAATAATAATTAGTTCACAATAACCATTAATATTAGTTTATTAATGTTATTTAATTAATAAATTGCGTAATATTCTATGCTTAGTAACTAATTTTACCAATTTCGAGAAATGAAATATTGTATTTTAATATTATAAGAATAATAATAATATTAAATAGTTGAGCTAGGTCCTAGGGTCAAAATTAGCCGTTATATAGCCGTTGGAGTCTCTGCATCAGTCTATTTAACCTGCTAGGCCAGGTCTGTTTCTTCAACTCGTCCTGATGATGAACCACACTAGTTGGTTCGAAACGCGTCGAAAAAATTCTTTCTTATGTGATTTACGCCGAAGCTCTTCTTAACAACTATGACAAATCACAGAAGTCTCAATTCTACAAGCACTTAATCTTTTAGCATATTTTTGTTCCCCTAGATTAATCCTCTCCACTAGAATCTTTTCGACCACCAAAAGTCTATTTTTACTTAGCAAGTATGTGAGGTTACAACTCCCTCACTTTTGCGATCTCTATCAACCTTGATTTTCTTGGATTGGTACCTTTTAGCCCCACCCAAAGATACTGAACATTTCCTCTGCATGAATTTCTTATCCTTCTATCAAGAATAGAGTCTTCTACAACACATTTAAATATTTAGGAGAAAAATCTTCTATATATGGAATTTGAACGTTCTCTTCTTGATCAATGATCATACGAGGCTCATAAAATCTCAAATTTTCCACATTCACAACATAATAAATTTGCATGTAAGGTGGAAAATCTAATCGAAAACCAGTGTTACCAATCTTCTCTAGGATTTTGAAAGAACCATATCTGATTGGTTTAAGCTTTTTACCTTCACCTTTTAATATTTTCTTGTGGATATAAAACCAAAATTGATCTCCCACTAGGAAATCACGATCAACCCGATGCTTATCATTTCTTTATTGGTACTTAGCTTAGATTTTCCCTAGTTTTTCTTGTACCCTTTTATGCACTAATTAGATTTTTTCAATGAAATTCTTGGCTTTTTCCAGATCACTTTCTTCATCTACTGCAATATCTTTACCAAAAATGAAATCCAAAGGAGACTTTAAAAAATAAACCAAACACGCTTCAAATGGAGATACTTGTGTAGATGAATGCTTGAAAAGATTGTATGCATGCAAGATGTAATGCAAATGCTCATCCCAAAGTTTAGGATTCTTACAACATTCTCCTTGTAGGAGATGCACTATTATTCAGTTCACTACTTCTGACTAGTCATAGGTTTGTGGATGAAATTTTGTGCTCTTATTCAACTTTTGTCCATGAGTTCCCATAAAATTGACCAAAACTTCCCAATAAATCAAGAATATTAATAAGAAATAATCAAAGTAGGTAACCCAAATGAACCCATACATTTTGGAAGAAAATATTTGCAGTTTGTTTAGTTGTAACCTATTTCTTACAAGGAATCCACACACACATTTTGCTAAAATGATCCACTAAAACATATAAATAATCATGATATTCCTATACATTAGTAGTCCCCTAACAAAATCCATAGAAATAATTTCCCAAGGATGAGAAGGGATAGAAAGTGGAGTGTATAAACCCAATTTCCTATTTCTTAGTTTGCTAGTAGTGCACATAGAATATCCTTTTACATATCTTCATGTAATTTTATTGATACGAGGACAACAACAATACCTCTGTATGTGAGAAGCTTTTTTGCCTACACCAAAGTGACCAACAATAAGAGAAGTATGGGCTTCCCTTATGACATTAACTCTTTCACCTTGTGGAATACACAAATTTCCAAGATGATACAACAACTTCTTATGAACATGATAATCCAAATCTTCAACATGTTTGCCTTTACTCAAAGTTGCATAAACATATTTAAAATCTTCATCTTGAGAATATTGTTCAATATAAATTTCATGCATGATTGAGTTATTATTAAGAATGAAATATGCATTAACAATAGGCCTTCATTACATACCTGCAACATTGTTGTAAGTACCTTTCTTATACCTGACAACCAAATGAAATTTCCATAGAAATACCATCCATCTGAAATGTATAGCTTGTTGTAGCTTACTTTGCAATTGTAAATATTGCAAAGGTTGATCGTCAATATGAATAATAGTTTCTTTACACATCAAATAATGTGAGTCCATTTCTTCACGCTTTGTGCCAAAGCATAAAACTCTTTATAGTAAGTTAGATATTTAATTACTGTATTGGAAAAGGTTTTAGAGTGATAACATATTGGCTTACCATGCTGCATCAATACTGCTCTCATATCATATTCACTTGCATCAGTTTGAATTTCAATTGGTTTCTTTCGATATAAAAGTGATAGAACTGGTGTTGTATTGACTTTTTCTTTCAAAGTGTTAAAGGATTTCTACTACTTGCCTCCCCACTGAAATACCCATTTCACACTCGTCAAATCATGTAATGGTGCTGCAATGAATGAGAAGATAGTGATAAATATTCTCCAATATTGGGTTGCTCCCAAAAAGATCCTAAATTTTATTACTTTGTTGGGTTTAGGCCAATTTAGAATAACATCAACTTTGGAGGGATCAATCTTCAATTCACCATTTCCTACAATATGACCCAGTTGAACAAAAAAGGTTTTCCCAAATCGACATTTAGACATCTTCAAATACAACTTTTCTTGTTTCAAGACATCTAGAAATTTCTTTACATGCTTGGCATGCTCTTCATGAGTCTTACTAAAACTAAAAATATCATCTAAGTATACTATGAAAAAATCATCAAGGAATGGTCACAATACATCATTCATAACTCTCATGAATGTGGCAGGTGCATTACAAAGCCCAAATGAAAGAACTAACCATTCAGACAGATCTAGTTTTGTCTTGAATGCAATTTTCTAAATATCATATTCAATAATACTTATCCGATGATAAATGCTTCTCAAGTCTAAATTAGTAAAATAAACAAAATCCTTTAACAGATCTAGCAAATCATCAATGCAAGGAAGAGGGTAGTGATTCTTTACCATGATCTTGCTCAAATCTTGAAAATCCACACACAGGCGCAAGTACCATCTTTGTTTGGAACCAAATTCGTGAGAGACATTTAATGTATTTATCATATGGGAACTAAATTGTAGTTTTTTCTTTGAGAGGGGAATTAATCTTTGATGGGACCTTCACTACCAAAGTTCGGGTCCCTCTTAAATGTTGTTAATCCGTCACATATATGTTCAGCAATTGGATTCATTCTATGACAGGATGAACAAAGTATTGCAGAGGGATTGGTGTATTCGATGTGATTGTGGTCAAGACAAAAAAATTTAATTTCACTTTTAGTTAAAGATATCAACATAAAAATTTATCAGTGCCTAGACGTATGGAAGCCACAAAGATAATGATGTGTCCATTAGTAGTCACAAATACACACATAATTTATATATCAAAAATGAATCACCTTCAAGGTGTGTGACATTGCACAAATATATATATAGATATATATAGCCATTGAATTCTTTCTGCAATAAGATGAATGTAGTATTGCAGAGGGGTTTGTGATCCTACTGATAGGTTTTATCCAAAGAAATCAGGTCTAAGGATAGGTGAACATGATAATGGGTTCTGAACATAGTGTGCATCGAGTATCCTTACTTGTTGCTTTAGCATTAACTAGAATAGGAACCTGAACCAGTGGCAGAGGAAGCATGTAGTGTTACTAAGCATGGATGATGCCTTCATAAGGATGAAATCATAGATAGAATCAACCATCGATTCTTCTCCATCTCAGCAGCAATAGGCACTAGGCTCTAGGTTCAAACAACTTGTTGGCTTGGATAGCTCACCGTTTAATCTTTGTCAATTTATTCTTCAACATCCCAACAACATTTTCTCTTGGCCAACACATAACGTAGTATATGCCCAGTAGCTTCAAATAAATTGTATGGATATTCCTAACTGCACCTGTGAGTACTTAGATTTGATTGGGATCTAAATGATATAAAATGAAAATTTAGAGATAAAATATGATCATCTTACATTCAATTAGTAGACTTAATTTCACATAGTATGGGCAGTCAAACTTAGACACTGTGACTAGCCAAAATTTGATATCAAAGCTTTACTTTTATTTTTCTCTTTATGTTTTTATATCATTGAATTTAGACATTATGACTAGCCAAAATTAGATGCTATGAGTTAGCTCGGCGAATGCTCTGGAGAAATTTGGGAAGTAACTGTCTTGATTGTTCTTGAGTTCCACAAAGAAAGAATTGTCGAGATTTTTGCGACTCTCCTCAGAGGGATCCGGGAGAAATAAATCCTTACTGGAAAGTACAATTACAAACAAAATTTCCCTTCCAAAATACATATGATTTTATTAACACTTGTAATAGATTTAACAATACTGGAATTAGGTTCGCACCCTAACACATACAATCTTAATATTGACAAATCGAGTGTACTTGTAGATATAAATAAAATCTCAATAGATATTAGTGTTCAAGGCTCATTGTAAAGTGTCCAATTTAGAAAATTTTCTTTATTTCTCTGTTGAAGGATTATATGAAAAAATCGAACCATTCAAATAATTTTCAAATCTAGTGGATCTTGAGTTAGTTTGAGAGAAAATTAGCCTCTCAAAATTCAATCACTCCAATAATCACACATTGAAATCTTTGTCATTCCAATAATCGTACACAATGAAATCTCCAAGGGAAAAACACATACCCTGGAAAACTACTCAGGAAAAGCATCAAGATTAGTTAGCATTCCTTTGGGTCATGTTGAAGATATTAATGGAAGCAAGGATTGCAATATATAGTTTAAACCTTAACATATTCAAGGCATCATACCAACACACAACTACTTACGAAGTTACCATAAATATAGTCTTTAAATAAGTTGTGAAGTATGCCCAAGTTATTTCCACACCTTCTGATGCAAAAACACATAAAAAATGGTACATATATTTATGTTTCTTACTTGAGAAACAGGTCAGGATAAAAAGACACAAACCAACTGTGTCCTCTATACTACAGGATATACAAAAGAATTTTGCATACTAGCAAGTAGTTGCAAGAGAAACTTAAAATCTTGCTTGATGTTGGGCCATAAACATTTTCCTTCTGACATTGTCATGATGAATTTAGTGATTAAACATTGGCTTCTAAACCTAGTTATCCACCTATTTAAAACAAAATTTGTAAATAAATAACAAATATAAATTGTTGTAGTTAAAACTATTGTTACATGGTGAAAAAAAACACAAAAAAACTAAAATCCCACCTCTCACCTTCTATTCCAGCATGTTGTTATTCATGTTGTACACCTCGCTATGCTCTACATATTGTTTCTCTAATTTTTGAAGCAAAAACTTGAGACCTACATGTAGGACAAGTATGTTTTCATAATGCCGCATGGGGAAATTACCAAATTCGATCAAGCTAAGCAAAAGAGTTCGAAAATTTGACAGTTTGATATGATTCAACAACTAATACTTCAAATTTGTATTAATACGAGTAAAATAGTTTATCAAGTAGTCCTCCATTTCACAGAACAAATATTGTTTAAATATAACCTCCTCAATGGCTCCCAAATAAAAAATTCACTTCACTCACTCATTACATTGTATGATGCAGATGTACTTCGTTTGTTAATTCTGACATGCCTATAAATGAATCTCTTAATTTCAGTTAGTCTTAATTTCATCACACAAAATAATTCCTTTGTTCTATCTCCATTATTGTTACACTTCCTAATTCTAATTGGTTGCTTCTCCTCTCATTCATGATTTTATTGCCTTACTCTTTTTAGGAATTTTCCCCTCCACTTAGTGAACTCTTTCTAACCTCCTATATCCATATTCTCATATCTGATGCTCTTCTACCTAAGCTTCTCTTTCCCAACAACTTCTTTAATGAGCCTATCTTCTCTCTCAACAATCTTCCTCTCATGTAACCCCCCAACTATCAATAAATTCACAATTGAAACACACCCTAATGGGCATCCACTTGGAAATATAATTATGATTTGGCATTTTACCCAACTAAGATCATGCTACGGTCAAACCCAACCATATTTTTTATTAATTAAATGCAGATTTTTTTTAGTCTCGTTTCCCACCAACAATAATTCATCACCCTAGTTGGAGAACCTTTTCCGTTTGTTTTGTTTTCACCATTGTTTCAATAAAATGGATAAATAAAACAATTAGTATATTTAGTTCTCCCTAGAAGTAACTACTATAAATATCACATTTATATCAAATTTAAAAGGTGGGAGTAGTGCAAAGCTCTTATAGAATATGATATAAATTTTGGATTCATAAATCTCTCAGAGAATATCCAATTTAAACAAATTCAACCATAAACAAACAATTTTTTTTTTTTTGAAGGAGCAGACTAAGGTACACATGAGTGTCCAACATAGGGGTTGTACTCTACCAATGATTCCTCTAGAGCATCAAAAATGCAAAAAATTCCTCTAGCGAGCCTCCCAAACAAATAATAACAGTAAACTAATAGTGTAGAAACTTCCTCCAGCAAGCCTATCTAATGAACAATAACAATAAAGTAATAGTGTATGCAAACATTGTATAAATTCAGCTTTCATATGCAAACATTGTATAAATTACCAAGGAGAACATAGAACATGATCCTGAAACTAGGCTAAATCCTTGCAGTATTCCACTATTCAATTACAATAAACATTTATTTATTATCATTCTCCCATAAACTAAGCCATTTACAATAAATGAATATATTATTCATAAATCCTTGTAGTATTCCACTATTCAATCACAATAGATATTTATTTATTATCATTTTCCCATAAACTAAGGCATTTGCAATAAATGAATTTAATATTTTATTGAATTTGTTTTTACAGGGATCAGAAAAACCATTAAACATGGTTGAAAAAGTTGGCATTATGCATAGATGTTTCTTATTATCCCAATATAGAGAAAACAATGATTACTTATGTGTTATGCAATACTGTGACGAACAAAGTCCTCTAAAGGAAAGTGAATGTACATAGAAGAACAAAAAACAATGAAGCATATTATATTTCATTGATAGAAGGCTTAGGAATAACTAGGGAGTATGGATCCAATGAAATTGTAGTTTTCACCAATTCTAAAGTTGTGTGAAACCAGATGAAAGGCATGTACCAAGTTAAAAATGAGAGGTTAAAACAACTACATTGAGAAGCAAAAAATATTGTTAGACAATTTCAATCATTTAGCATAAAACATTATGCAAATGTTAATATGATGTCTAGTGATATATTGCATGGGGAAATGCTAATTCAAGACTTGTGTGTGAAAGACGAATTTAGTGTTAAGAAGCTCTCCATCAAAATTTATTGATGGACATTGTAAGATATCTTTGATATGTGTGTGTTTTTTAGTTATAAATGCGTTGTTTTTAATGACCATGTGTTTTTTTCAAATCTATACCAAATGTGCCCTCGTTATGTAAGCACAACTTTGTGAACATGACATGTTTTAGAAAAAAATTTATTTAATTTTCAAAATGTGTGTGCTTCAACATTTATCTTTTTACTCTTTAGTATATTTTAAATGAAGAGCTTCAGATAGTTACATTAGTTTTCTTAATTATTTCAATGTTTTTAAATAGAAATTTTAAGATCTTAAAATGCATGATATTTCAAGGGTTAAATCAATTAAATACATGTGGTAACTTGAAGGGTTACATCAATTTTCTGAATTATTTATCTTTTTAAATAGAAATTTCAAGACTTTTAAATGCATGAGGTAACTTCAAGGGTTAAAACAATTTTATGAATACTTGATCTTTTTAAATAGAAATTTTAAAAAGAATTGTAAATGCATGTAGTAACTTTTTAAATATCATGTATCTATATATCTATAGATATCCATATCCTAGATGAGAATTTTCCACATGATTCTTCGAGGCGAGCATCAATCAAGTCTCATGCATTTACTAGAGGGGGAGGTCATGGATCAAAGAGAATATCAAATGAATTGGGGGAGGCCCATCATGATTGTGGTATACATATGTTTATGTGAAATTTTTTAAATAATATTTGAATATAATAATATGTATGTATACATTTGAATTGAATTTTATCAATTTAGCGTTAAAATTAATTTATAACAAATTTCAATTTCTAAGAGTACCCCAAACTACATACATACATACATACATACATACATACATTGAATTGATTTTTTTTTAAGCATTGCTCACTATGTTGTCACGTGAGGGTGGTCAACATTCTCCCAATGGTCAACAAGCTCAATCAAATCATGTACTTGGGTATGATGGTTCTCAACCCTTTCTGGGTGGTCGTGATGGTGCTAAACCATGTCCGGGTGGGCATGATGGTGCTCAAACATCTCCGAGTAGTCATGCATCTCAATTGAATCATCATGGTCCTCATCATTTTCATAAATTATATCTTTTTTTTTATGTTAAAACAAATTTGTGAATGTAAATGAATTATATGTACGTATGCATGTATATGTCTATATTGAATGTGTATGAATACATTTTTTCACATGTTTTTAAATTTATGTAATTTTATATATTGATGTAGAGTGTGAAAATGTTGCTCTAAGTAGACGTAAGTGAAGCCAGGAAACTCAAGGAGAAGGCCATACAACAAGTACCACTTATCCATTTGATATTCCTGACAAGCTTCCTTGGCAAACAAACCTCCAACAATGTACATTACAGAGGTGCAAAAGTCATTATTCAAAATTGAGGAAAGATCTTGGGAGTTTAGAGCTCCCTATAGAGAGTCGAGAAAACATAGAAATAGTTGTGCACTCTCTAAGCTCATTTCTTGATATTTATGAGAGGTTTGGGCCAACCACAAATTTCTTTATAGGTATGATGAGGTGTAGAAAGGAAGCAGTAATGGGTCTACATAAATGGGTCGAGGTGAGTAAAAGGGTTACAAACGAAAATGAAAAATCTATGTTTAATTTCAAAGAAGGGACGAAAAGAAAGATGCTTACCCTAATATAGCCAACTATTTGTATGATAGGCTCCTTGTAGCATATGGAAAGTTACCATGGAATGACGAGGTTCCAATTTATTTTGCAAAAATATTTTATGCATAATTATTCTTTTTGGGTATGAAACCCGATTATAATGACCTTCCATGTGAATAATATGGTATTGGGAGAGGTCGGTTATCTGATCATAAGGGCGCATTATGTGATACTAATTTGCCTCGTGCTTCGTCACCTTTGGTACGTCAACCTCCTCATCTGTGAAATTTGCAGTCAGAGATGGATGCCACTTCTCAAATAGGTTGAGAAGGAATGGTTGCCATTATAGACAACATCCATAGTGCATTGACTATAATTGATATCGGTCTAAATAGAAAAATAGCATGAGCTAATGCACGTGCTAATTTCGTATATAAAAAAGATGAGGAGATAGATAATATGAATATTGAGTAGCTTAAAGAATATGCAAAGGGTTGTTGTAATCGTTTGCAAGACATGATTGTTCATGATGAAGAGGACATGGGATTAGTATGTGTTAGTAGTTAGGGTGGATATTTAAATGTAATTTGTCATGTATGTGTTAATGTCGATTCATATACGTTTTGTTAATTTTTCCATATATAATCTAACACAAATGTATCATATGTTCACCATTTGCAGTTAACTCATTTGTTGAAGAAAATGTTTGATAATATCATGGTCTCGGATTTAGGTTCCAAACAAGATATTTTGAGAGATGTTAGTTTTTTTTTTTAAAGAGTACATGTTGATACAATTATTATTCTACTTTTTTTATATCAATATTGTGAGGACATATTTTTAAATGTTAATTATGTATATATAATTAAATGTTAACATATTCTGATTTCATATGATGTTTTCGACACAGTGCCACCCTCTTCCTCCCTACAAGGAGATGTGTAAAATATTTGATTGTCACAAGTATTGAATATTTCACTTATGTTTTGTTATAAATTGAAGTGTAAGTTTCATTAAAAAATGAGATATATTGATCTTACAATCTGAAAATTTGAAAATTTTAGGTTTGTCAAGACAATTTTCATTCTCCAGGGACTTTAGCGATGGAGTCGATAATGGGGATAGGATCATCTAAACAATTTGAAAAAGTCATGTAACATTTTTTTTAATATTGTGATTTTATGTATTTTTCAGATCCAATTTTAAATTTTTAATATATATGTGTACATGTATTGTACATGGCATCCAGGTGGGAGAAATGCAGGGGGGACACAACGAGGTATTGCATGGAATTTGAAACTTTAGTTGGTTACAGGGATTGAATCATCTAGACATTTCGAAAAGGTTAATACTTGACTTTTTTAGTATTGATCTAGTTCATGCATTGTTATGTGAAATTTTAAAAATAAATAAATATATATATATATATATATATATATATATATATATATATATATATATATATATATATATACATGCACATGGATTTTATAGTGTATACATGAGGGCGCAATGCATGGCGAACACCATAAGGGCACAATGGAGGGGGAACAACATGAGATATTGCATGGAATTTGAAACTTTTTATAATTTTGTTTTGATGATTACATTCTCATTTAATGTTAAAACATTAAAATTTAATTTTAATGTACAAAATCTTATGTATATATACAATTACACATGTTGTGCAGGGCACCCATGATTTAGATGAGAGCACTTGGAGGTTGATAGATCATATATTTCAATGAGATTCTCTAAATTGATGCAACTTTTTATTTCATAGTATTTTTTTGTTATATTTACTTTTATCATGATATAAATTTTGAACATATTTAAAGTAGAACTCTTTATTATGATTTAATACATGCTAATTTTGGCGTTTATGTACATTTTGCACAACACAATTTGCATGATGCAAGGTTTGATGCTTAAAACTTGGTTTTACATATTTAAGTTCATGAATATGTGTTATCTTGAGGGGGCTTGGAGCTAGGTTCAGAGTTAGTTGCACTAACCAACAAAACCCTACACTACCGGCCCTTTCAGCAACGACCCATGTAGCGCAGGATACAGTCTCACCCAAGGCAATATTTGGGGATGCTAGAACCAAGTTTCTACATCCAGAGGACTATGTGATGTGTTTTTGCAAAACTTAGGGCTTTTGTCTGAACCTTCACAAATGCTAACCCTTAAAACCTGAAAAATTTTATAGTAATTAACATTTAGCATATCTATGTCCTTTGCTGATTGCACTAAACATGCATAACATCATATAAATAAATAGATCTACATCTTTGTGAATATATTAAGTATTTTTCTTGATTAAATTCATTCAACAGGTCATAAATATAGTGAAGTCACGGATAAAACAGAAATACACAGATACATAGATAAGTCTTCAAAATAGGTCTTTATTATGCTTCAGATATTTAATTACAACTCTTTCCAACCCTACACACATAGCTGCAGGGGCTCGCACACTCAGTTGTGAACTTACCAAGTCTCTACACACATAGTTGCAAGAGCTTTCCCCTACACCCAAGTATAGAATAGATAAAATCAGACCCAAATCAAGAATTATTCTTACTTCTCTAGCTTATGACTCTTCTACGACTTCATTTTATATTCTTCTCCATTATAATACCAAGTTCTGTGAACCATGGGCAGGTCTCGAAACAACCTGACTCTAACAAACTGAGGGGTTTTGACCTTCCTAAAGGCCCTTTAACTCCTATCGACTTGTGCTACTTGTGCTCCGCTACCAAAAATGCAAAGACTTTACAATATTTAACAAAATTTGACCCAAGGGACCCCATCCCAACAATATGTAGCAATGAAAGTAAATTTTCATTTAGTTGGTACATTTTGCATGATCATTGTTATAATTTTAGTATATGATTCTTAAGTTTTGTTTAAAGTTTTTTTGTCACTTTTTATTTAAAATGAGTCTATTAAAATTGCAAATTACAAAACATGGTACATTTTGCAGTTGAATCAACCTTATAATTAGGTGTAGATGTCTAAAATAATCATAAAAATCACATTATAAAATATGGTATGTACATTTTGCATTCATGTATAGAAAGGCTACTATGGATGTCGGTTTACAGTTAACTTTTAGTATAAAGTCATTCATGCACAAACATACTGTAATATTGCATTATAAAACATGGAACAATTTGCATGATGCATGGCTTTATACTTAAATGTTTTACATATTTAAGTTCATGAATATGTAGCAATAAAAGTAAGTTTGCATTTAGTTGGTACATTTTGCATTCAATCATTCTTATAATGTTGGTAGATGATTCTAAGGTTTCGTTTAAAGTTTTTTTGTCAAGTTATTTAAAATAAATCTATTAAAATTGCAAATTACAAAACATGGTACATTTTGCATTTGAATGAATATTTTAATTCAATGTAGATGTCTAAAACAATCATAAAAACTGCATTATAAAATATGGTATGTACATTTTGCATTCATGTATAGAAATGTTACTATGGATGTTGGTTGATAGTTAGCTTTTAATATAAAGTTGTTCATGAACAAACATATTGTAATATTTCATTATAAAACATGGTACAATTTTCATGATGCATGGTTTGTTTATTAAAGGTTTTGCATATTTAAGTCCATGAATATGCAACAATGAAAGTAAATTTGCATTTAGTTGGTACATTTTGCATGATCATTCTTATAACGTTAGTATATTATTCTTAGGTTTTTCTTAAAGTTGTTTTATCAATTTATTTAAAATGAATCTAGTAAAATTTCAAATTACAAAACATGGTACATTTTTCATTTGAATGAATCTTATAATTTGGTGTGTATGTCTAAAACAATCATAAATTAAAATTTCATTATAAAATATGGTATGTACATTTGGCATTCATGTATAGAAAGGTTACTATGGATGTTAGTTGATAGTTGACTTTTATTATAAATTTGTTTGAATGCACAAACATACTAGATAAAATTGCATTATAAAACACGGCCCACAATTTTCATGATGCATGGTTTGATGCTTTTAAAGGTTTTACATATTTAAGCTCATTAATATGTAGCAATGAAAGTGAAATTTCATTTAGTTGGTACATTTTGCATTCAATCATTCTTATAATGCTAGTAGATGATTCTTAGGTTTTGTTTAAAATTGTTTTGTCAATTTAATTGCATTATAAAATATGGCATGTACATTTTTTCATTCATATATAGAAAGGCTAAGAGATTTTGAATTCATGTATGAAATCGTTTAATACTAGAAAACGTATACATATAAATTACTTGTCGTGCATGCAACATAATATCAGTAGCATAAAATCATTAATACACCTACATAACAGGCAGTATACATATAACTTTGTAACTCAATACAAGACCCAGTGAGCATCACTTTCACATCATCACATTCTTAAGAATGTACAACTTAAGAGTTCACAAAAGGAAAGGCTAACAATGTACTTGAACTTTATGTTCTCATATATGAATCCAAGGAGAAGAAATTGTTGGGAAGTTCAATTAAAAAAATCTAATGGAATTCCATACTCAATGATGTATTCATGGTTAGATTTTGATATTCTCCATTTTTTAAGTTTCAATTTTTTTTTATTGAACTTCTATCAACTTTATGCATGCTGCGCACACCAAGTCACTATGTTGACAACTTATGACATCGATTTGATAGCCTTGAAAGAATTACTCTCAGTTTGATGAGTTTCTTGGAAAAAATAACCTTTCAGTATAATAGAACCTCTTTCATATATAAAACTATTATTATCATAGTCTTCCAATAATTTCATCTTTCGTTTAGTGCACCGCATCAAATAATACTTGACATTTTCTATGTTGTTAATGGGTGCAACTACAACAAAACATCTTCTACATGATAAAAAAAGTGTAAATTCAAATCATATCTAACATGAAATTAACTTATTAACATTGAATTGATTTTATTATCTATTTCTAAATCACTATATTTTAACTATTATCTAGATACTTAAACGCAATGATTTTAAAAACATAAAACACACACACACACACACACACACACACACACACACACACATATATATATATAGATATATATATATATCCTTTGAAAGAAATTGAAATGTTACCTTCTCTAACAAGATCAAAAACTCGATCACCTTCAAGTGATACAATAGTCATCTATGATTCCATCTCTTCGAAGCTTGCAACTGATATTTTCCCCTTTGTATTTATTTATGTATGTTTCCAAGTTTTTACATGCATATTGTTTTCACAAACATCATTGGATTGTGTGTCCTCTATGCAAACATGACAAAAACAAGAATATTTTCTTTTATCAAATGCAAAGACGTTTCGGTAATCCTTTGGTTTAATTCAATGGAAATTTTGAGTCCCTTTTATTGTTTCAACTTCATATGTAATTGATTTATCCACATCTTGGACTCCAATATGCTCAAAAAACCTATAATAAATTCAAACAAGAATTTAACTATGCTATTTAAAATACAATTTATATATCAAAGATAATCATCGTGATATTTATTAAACTATATAATTTGTAAATGTTTAAAATTAGAAAATTAATAAAAATTATCATATTTTAAAACTGTATACAAGTTACTTTGTTTATATGTACATACCTCCATACCTCCCTTGATGGGATAGTCTAATGGCTTAGTGCAACAATGCACCATTCAACAAATTGTTAAGCTGCCACAAGTCAGTTTTCATAGTGGTCCATTTGATATCTTCGAAGTGCTCATTTTATACATGCCCCTGCATCATCATGTTATCCTTTTCCATGACTAGTCTCAAAGAAATTCCAACAATGTTTAATGTTGGTTTTCTTATGAAGATGACATAACCAAAAGAATGATCATGAAGATTTAAATTGACCTGCGCATCCATATGTCCATATCCAATGTTCATTGAAATTTATTCCACACCCTTTCAATGTGTCATAAATCTTATCAAAACAATGTTGTACAAAATCTGTATCATGTGTACGATCATCGCTGATATAAAAGTGTTATTCTTTAATAACATGTCGATTCTCACTAGTGCTTTCTATATGATCAACATTTTGTTCATGTCTATATAGAAGATCAACAAGCATAGATACCTGGTCAAAATGATAATATTCACTTTATATTTTATTTTGTGCAACAAATGTGTAATTCGATGCAAAATCAAGTATTGACAAAATGGTCCCTGATGGAAAAATTTCATGTGATTTATTGAATTGCAGGTCCTGCCATCAAGCTCTATGTGAATGCTCAATGTATTTATAAATTTTTGTGTCAAATTTCTTCAAAAACTCTATCACAGAAATTTCTTCTTCTTGTAAATCAATCTTTTTAGCACTTTTGCTACTATTTGAACTAACCAATGTATGGATATATTCATATCTCTTCCATTTCACTTTTAGGTCGCCCAATGATTCATCGTTTATATCAATAGGATATTTGTTGTGAAATAAAGTCAAATTTCCACAATGATACATTTTTTACCACCAACACATTTCTTTTGGTAAAATAATTCATGAACTTCTCTTTCACATAGAATTTTGGGTATGAAATCATGGATAGTGGGAGGAGGTGAATTTTTCCAATTTTTTTTTTACCAAAAATTAAGGTGTCATAATATAAGTGAAATTCCTCATGATAACGAAAACAAGTGTCACGTATAGTCATAGGTTTAACATACCATGGTTTTTGTTGCACAAAAGTAGTGATGGAGACATTAATTCCACTATTATCTTTTATGTACTTATTGAACAACTCTATTTGATTGGTCTCCAAGATATGTTTTGCATATTCTTCATACTGATTTCTTGCTATTCTCCGCCGCATCACATCCCTTGCTTTTGGTGAAACAAATGAATTTTTCATCCAATATTCATATATTATTTTTTTAACATCTTCTCCAACTCTATCTTTGTATGGTTGCCTACAAATAACTGTTTAACAAGCTAGCTCCTCATTTAAATCTATTTGCAATCGAAATTTCTTATGTTTGTGCAATGTTTTTCTTAAGGTCCCTAATGATTTTGCCATATATTTTACCAAACATTTTTCTTTAGTACCTGATAAAACCATTCCGATTTGTATTGTTCTATGTGCATCTATATCACTTTTCTTTCTAGATATTCCAATTGA
Source organism: Pinus taeda (assembly GCA_000404065.3). Classification (NCBI taxonomy): domain Eukaryota; kingdom Viridiplantae; phylum Streptophyta; class Pinopsida; order Pinales; family Pinaceae; genus Pinus; species Pinus taeda. The sequence continues at coordinate 34,868 of APFE030155408.1, forward strand.
TTTTAGAGCACTATTTATATTTTGAATCACATTTTCCTTCACCTTTTTATCCTTTGTTGATTTTCAAATACCCAATAGAGTTGTAACTTCTTTTAATTTCTTTGGTGCTAAGAGACCTCTCAAAATTTGAGCTTGAACTGTCACATTTTCATCTTTGAAGAACTTTTCAATAATGAGGTTAACATGATATCGTGTAACATGGAAATTTTTTTTATATCCATATTTGTCAGTGTCAACATTTTCTAACATCTCATCATTGATATTGATTTCATATGTACATATGAGAATTAAATGTAAATGGGTATAAATATGCATTAAATCATTAAATAAAAAAATAGAGTTTGAATGAAATTGAAATTAATAAATATGTATAACTTCAATAATACACATGACATATATATACATACCTAATGGTGATTAAACTTCTTCACTTGAATCTCTTTAAACATCTTCAACAACATCATCAATCATTGGTTTATTATCTTTTTCACTTTGTCTTTCAACATTTTCAATCTCGTCATCAATGTTATGAGAAATACCTCTCTGTTTACATTGCAAAATATTTTTCAAATTAGTTCATCAAATAAAAATTAAAATTCACAATACACAATTTAAATATTAAATATCATTTATAATATTTACATTTACTATTTATAAATGACAACAAGAAATTCCAGTTTAATTTGTCCTTGAATTAAGCTGAAAATTAAAATCGAATTCTATTCTCATAGCAACTTGTAAATAGTTAATTAAGTTTAATTAACTTAATTATCTTAGGAATTTCGAGTTGGAAGCCTTTCTGTAGTCATGTATATGTTCTCCCTAAGTTTTAGGGGTCAAGTATGAGTTTAAATTGAGTTGTAAATTAGATCACTCAGTTTAGGTTAATGAGTTAAGTTAAGCTAAATTAGTTCCAAATTGTTTAAGGAACTAATAGACAGTTAACAGTTAGTTAGTGTGTAGTGCATCCACAAGTGTCACTCCAGTTAAATGAAGATTCCCTCATCAGAAACTCATGCATGTCGATTTAGAGAAAGACCCAGTTGAGACTAAAGTACAAGGATAGTGTATTATCAGTTGTATTATTTACTGGAGTGTAAATATCATGAATGCATCAGAGATTGATCCTATGTTTTGATTGTGTAGTTTTGGAAGCATGAATTCCCTTTAAATATAAGCTATTCATCCTAGGAATTACGAAAGAAATTAGGGGCATGGAGATATGCAAAATTGGCTAAGTGTTGGCCAAGATCTAGCTTGTGAGCTGAGAGGGTTGAGCATAATTGTGCAGAATTTTTCTACTAAAAGAAAGCTTTGTGTCTTCACTCATATTTTTGATATATGAAATACAAATTTCAAGGTTTTGAGTAGTGGATTTTACTATATACATCTTGCGTTATGTGCCATTGATTTATCTTATTCTTGTTCTTATTGTTTACATCGATCTACTGGTTTCTGCTGGTTGAAAGAAGAAATATATTCTTGTCCTATGCTTTAGTACAATGCATGAGCTTGTGAATCTACAATATTTTTTACATGGTATCAGAGTTGAATATAGTATACTGGAGGAGATTTTGAAGTTTTGAGTTTTCGGTTACAGGTGAAATTCAAATTTGCAATACATACTTCAAGATAGACAGATGTTGTTCTACAGTTTGTGGCTAAAGTATACCTTGGAAGGAACCTCAAATTTTATAGCTTGGAGGGACACAATGGAGGCTATGCTAGAGTATAATGCTTGAAGGAATTTGTTGATCACGAAATTCCTAACCTAGTAGCATCAAATGCATAGAATTTGGTTGAATGGAAGAATTGTGTGGCAAAGGTGAGGCAGATAATCCTTGAGGGAGTTTGAGACCACATTGTCTCAAGTCTCCATGGCAAGGAAACTTTGTATGCTATGTGGAAAACATTGATGTACTTGTAACATAACAACATTGACCAAAGGAAATTGGCACTGAAGGAGAAACTTTGAAAAATCAAAATGGAGAAAGGTGAGCTGGTTCTAAAATACTTGACCAAGTTCACTGAGTGTCATGATGAACTTAGAAGTGTTGGAATCATAGTTTCCAAGGATGATATGGTGAGCATTTCTCTTCTAGGACTCCCAAAGAGTTGGCATAGTTATCATAACTATGTCAATGGTCGGGAGAAGCCGCTAGATTAGGAACTACCATGGTCATATTTGATGCAAGAGGAGATCATGAGGAACACCAGGGATGGCTCTTCATCAAAGAATGGTGATGAAGGTAATTGTGCCTTAGCAGTTAAGGTGAATAAGGGGAAAGGGAAAACTTCCCATTCCAAATCAGATTCTTGTCATGGAGGTAGGAAGAAAGACATGACGAAAGTTAAGTGCTTTCATTGTCATGAGCTGGGCCATTTTGCTACAAATTTTCCACTTAATAAGTCCAACAAGAAGTCCTTATGAGAAGTGGCGAGGGATGCTTTGGCCTCTCAATTCAAATTGGACTGTTCCCTCATTCCATGCATGGTGTCATAAATGATGGGAAGTGTATGGTACTTACAGAGTGGAGCTTCACTCCATGTGACTGGCGATAAAGAGTTATTCAATGACCTAGAGGAGAAAGATCTCTAGATGCATATCGAGATGGGTGATGACAAGAAGTATAGAGTTATTGGATTGGGCACGATTACCTTTCCAAGGGAGAATGGGGGTCCAATCACCTTGAAGAATGTTCTGTATGTGCCTGGGTTGAGGAAGAACTTGGTATCCATTTTCATGCTTGAGGATAGAGGATATGATGTGATATTCTCGAAAGGAAAAGTGTTACTTCGACACATAGCCACTGTTCAAGTAAAGAAGATAGGGATTCAGGTGAAGAATCTCTATAAGGTGGAGGTAGATAAGTGTGCTTATTTGAAAACAAAAGTAGAAAGGCTGCAAAGCTAAGATGTTGGTGAGTTTTTGCATAGGTGATTGGGCCCCTTGCATCATGGGGCTTTGAATATATTGCAATAGATCTCTACCAGTCTTCCCAAAGGTACACTTTAGCAAGTTGATACATGCAAGGGGTGTACTTTGGGAAAATACACTAAGTCTTCCTTTCACGATAGAGACAGTCGAGGAGAGGTTATTCTAGAGTGTGTTCATTTAGATGTGTGTGGAACATTCTCAATAGAATCCATAGCCAAACACATGTATTTTGTTATATTTTTTGATGACTATTCTCGTAAATGCTGGATATTTTTCATTGAGAAAAAGGATCAAAGTTTCACAATGTTTTGTGAGTTTAAAGCATTGGTAGAGAAAGAGTTGAGCAAGAAGGTTAAATCTCTATGAAGTGATAATGGTGTTGAGTATGTCTCAAATGAATTTAAGAACTTCAGTGTAGCGAAAGGGATAAATGAGAGTTGACGATACCCCATAACCCTCAACAGAATGAATTAATTGAGAGGAAGAACAAAAGCATCTTAGGGTAGAAAGGGTGATGTTGCATGATCAAGGCCTACCACTACACTCGTGGGCTAAGGCATGCCACACAACGGTTTATGTTCAGAATGATAACCCACATTGGATACTTGATATGAAGACACCAGAGGAGGCTTATCTCAGTAAGAGGCTAGATGTTGGTCACTTCAAGGTTTTTGGATCATCGATATATTTCCATGTGACGAAAGATGAACGGAATAAGCTTGACCCTACATCGGAGTTGGGGATATTTGTGGGGTACACTGATACACCTCACAAATATTAGGTGTACTTGTCTACCATTAGAATAGCAGTGGTTCAAAGGGATGTCAGATTCAATGAGGAGAAATCCATGTGATTTTTCCTTGAGAGGGAGCTTGAGCTACATCTGGATGAGGAGCTTTTAGCTCCTAAGTTTGAGGAGCCTCAGATTGATGTGGAGCAACCACATATAGAGGATCTAGGAGTGGACATATCCACTCAAGAAGAGTCTTCAAGAGAGGGAAGAAAGTGCACCAGAGAGGCTGACAGATTGTTGGATGATGCATGGGAGAATGTGGGAGCACCCAGTTCTTAGTGTAGGTAGAGGAAGTCACCTAAGAGCTACACTGGATACATGGCTCTTATGGGCAAATTCATTTTTATAGAGCAATCTTCCTTTAAGGAATCAGTGCAGCAACCAGTTTGGGTTGATGCCATGGTGGAGGAGTATGAGTTCATTCGTAATAGTGTTTTGGATGTGGTCCTGATATCGAAGGACAAGTCAGTGGTGAGCTCCCATTGGATTTACAAGGTAAGACAAGCTGTAGATGGTAGCGTTGAGAAGCATAAGGCTATATTTGTGGCCTGTGGATTTTAACAAGTAGAGGGGATTGAATATGATGAGACATTTTCTCTTGTTGTAAGGTACTCATCAATTAGATCTATATTGGTACTATCAACATAGATGGGTTGGAAGATACATCAGATGGATGTGAAGACAACTATCCTTAATGGCATGATTGAGGAAGAGGTGTACATAGAGCAACCTGAAGGTTTTGAGACCTTTGACTGTGAGTCCAATGTGTACCAGATCAAGAGAGCATTGTATGGAATGAAGGGAGCACCACATGATTGGTACACTAGGATAGGTAGATACTTCACTGGGTTGAGCTTCATGAAGAGTGAAGTGGATGTGAACCTGCACCAGATAGTGGTAGAAGGTAAAATGTTGATCATTGTACTTTATGCTAATGATCTCATACTGACAGGTGATGAATAGTTGATCAAATCTTACAAGGAGGACCTTGCAAGAGAGTTTGAGATGAATCACATGGGGCTCATGCATTACTTTCTTGGCATGGAGGTATGGTAGGGAGATGGGGAGTTGTTTGTGTCTCAGGGAAAGTATGCTAACGAGATACTTAGAAGATTCTGCATGGAGAGAAAAAAACCCATGGAGACTCCTATAACAGGTAATTTGAGGAAGGAGGATGCTACTTCAAGGGAAGTAGTGGAAGCTACTATTTACAGGAAGCTTGTGAATTCACTCATGTATTTGGTGAACACACGATTGTTTATGTGCTACACAGTTAACCAAATTAGTCAAGCGATGGTTAGGCTTACCAAGTTGTATTGGAAGGCGACAAAGCATGTGTTGAGATACGTCAGGGGAACTTCTCAGTGTGGATTAAGGTACATAAAGATAGAGGGAGTAAAGATTCAAGGCTTCACTGATGAAGATTGGGAAGGGAGTCCATCTGACAAGAAAAGCACATGAGGCGGGATCTCCTTCTATGGGTTAGTGGAAATTTCTTATTACAACAGGAAACAAAGTTAGGTTGCACTTAGTTTTATAGAGGTATAGTACATTACTACAAGTCATGCAACATTTGAGTCCATCTAGATGAGGAAGTTCCTGGTTGGTTTGTTTGATTAGCAAATGGATCGAACTATAATTTACTGCGATAATCAAACTTGTATCAAAATATTTGGAAATCTAGTTTTTCATGACAAGTAAAAAAATATTGATATATGATATCATCTCAGAGTTTGTGTATTGAGGAAGATTATGTTGTTAGACTACATTTCCATGGAGGAGCAAGATGCTGACATTTTGACAAAGGCATTGTCAAGATGTAAATTCAAGTTTCACAGAGACAGGATCGGGGTAGATGATAATAGATTTGTTGTTGAGAGGGAGTGTTGAGAATGGCAACAAGAAATTCCAATTTAATTTTTCCTTGAATGAAACTTAAAATTGAAATCGAATTATATTCTCACATCAACTTGTAAATAGTTAATTAAGTTTAATTAACTTAATGAGCTTAGGAATTTCGAGTTGGAAGTCTTTCTGTAGTCATGTATATGTTCTCCCTAAGTTTGAGGGGTCCAATATGAGTTTAAATTGGGTTGTAAATTGGATCACTCAATTTATTGAGTTAAGTTCAATAAAATTAGTTCGAAACTATTTGAGGAACTAATAGAGAATTAATAGTCAGTTAGTGCACTAGTGCATCCACAAGTGTCACTCCAGTTAACTGAAGATTCCCTCATCAGATCCTGATGCACGTTGATTTAGAGAAAGACCCAATTGCGACTAGAGTGTAGGGACAATGTATTATCACATGTATTATTTAATGGAGTGTAGATATTATGCACACATCAAAGATTGATCTTATGTTTGGATTGCACAATTTTGGAAACACAAATTCTCTTTAAATACAGGCTATTCATCCTAGGAATTATGCAAGAGATTAGGGGCTTGGAGAGATGAAAAATTGTCAAAGTGCTGGCGAAGAGCTAGCTTGTGAGCTGAGAGAGTTGAGCATACTTCTGTGGAATTGTTCTAGCAAGAAAAAGCTTTGTATCTTCACTCAAATTTCTGATATATGTAATACAAATATCAGGGTTTTGACTAGTGGCTTTCCCCATATACATCTTGTGTTATGTTCCATTGATTTATCTTCTTCTTATTCTTATTGTTTTCATCGACCTATTGGTTTCCACTGGTTGAAATTAGAAGTAGATTCTTGTCCTGTTCTTTAATACATTACATGAGCTTGTGAATCTATATGATTTTCTACATTTACATACCTACTTCAACTTCTAGTTGAGATTGATTTTCCCTTTCAATATTTAAGCATTCCTCATTCTTTATTTTGTAATAGTTTCTCGAGTATTCTCTACGAGCCTTAATGTCTCTTATTAGATCATATTTCCTCTTGCAATTTATTTGATTTCCCATAACAATTCAATCTATGCATATTTTTAAAATCCAACACAAAAAGGTCAATTTCAAAATCTTGCAAAAAACTCACTTTCAAAATTTAGAAAAAAAAATCACTTTAAAAATTTAGCAGAAAAGAGTTACTTTAAAAAATTCACAAAAAAATTCACAAAAAAAAAAGATTTATTTTCAAACAAACTCACTTTCAAAATTCAGCCCAAAAGATTTAGTTTAAAAGTTGAGTCCGAATGAGGAAAGAGTGTGAAAATAATGTTTCAGCTCCGTTTATTTATATCATATATATAATATGACACCAACATGTTATCAACAATTTCACTCGTGTTTTTTAGAGAAAGACCATTTTTTTTCTCATGACAATCTCCAAAGTCCAAAACTTTGTATAAACAATATTAAATAAATTATTTAATCTTTATTAAATACAAAATAATTCAATTTTAAAAAATAGAAAACTAATTTAATACAAATAATATTTTATTTTACTAATATTCACTAAACACAAATTAATTAACAATTTGATTAATTTATGCTAAACCTATGAAGATTAGAATCATTAATCTTTGAATGTGTGTTTCTATAGTTGTTAGTCATGGTGTAGAAGCAATTTATGGAGAAAACTGGGTGATGAAGATGTGAAATGTCCAACATTTTGGGTGAACACTTCACCCATCATGAAGGACAAGAAGAAATAAACATAATTTTTCTTGTACCGATAATGGGTGAAGTGTTCACCCTAAACATCAAATGTTTCACAACTTCATCACAATGTTTTCTCAAAAATCACTTGTAGAATCATTAAATTTTCAACTCTTTTTATTTTGTACATGATATAATGAAGTCTTAATCAATATTATAGATATAGTCAAATAATAATTTAAAATGTTACAATATAATTTCTGCCAAATGTTGTATTATATTTTCTTATGGATGTTATAGAGCTTGTTGTAGGATAAAAACATAAGTATAGATATAGGTGAATGGAAATTTTGTATAATGTATTAGAATATTTTTTATTTACATTAGAAATTTGGATTTTCATTTGTGTGTGATAAATAACATGTTATGTTAGAATTCATTTTTTTTTGTCAAGTTGTCTGTGATCTTCCAGGCTTAACCTTTGGCTTGAGGGGCCACGACCCAGGGGCATCTAAGCAGTCAAAGTCACTTGGGGAATGCATCTAGCCTAAGCCACACCAACGCTTAGCTGACTAGATTATTTAGCATGTCTCCTACCCCTAGCACAGGGCACAACCACCCCCATGAGGTTTGATCAAAGGTCGCCTTGCAGATGAGGCCCATCCTCAACCAGTTGTGCTAATAGGACTTGACATGTTAGAATTTAATTTACTTTTAAAGGATATATAAATAATTATTTTAAATAAATTATTAGATAATATTTTAATTAACCATAATTTCTTTATATATAATTTACAAATATATTATTTTATATTAAAAAGGTACACTATAAAAAAATATAAATATTTTATTATATCATTTATTTTGTAAAAAATGATTTATTATATATACTCAATTTATTTTTAATTTTATTAAAGTAAAATATGACACCATGAGAATAGAATCTTTCATCGATGAATAAATTCCATCTTTTATTAATACATGAAGAATTATGAACCACGTCATTGTATCACACAAAATAAATCTACCTCTTTAGAATATTGTTAATAATAATTTAAATAATATATTTTAGAGAATATTTTTTGTATTTCTAATAATGCATCAAAATTCATTAAAATAATCTAAAATTCAAATAATTTTTAATTTATTTTTTTAATTACATAATAATAAGTTAACTTAAAGTTAGTGTTAACTTAAATATTAAATTGGTGTATAAGAATTTTTATTTATGGGATAAAGGATTTTTTTTCAACATATGGATTTGATTGTTAAAACTAGTGTAAATCTATCTTAACTTTGAATGTATCAAGGGGGGAGAGGGTCCAAATCTTTTAAGGTGTAAAACTCCTTTTTAAATGCAAAACTTGATAAAAGCTTTACACCTCGAGAGATTTGATCCCTCTATATGCTTGATAGATCCATAGTTGCATATATATATATATATATATTATATTATATATATTATTAATATATATATTTATAGTTTTTAATATAACTATATATACATTTATGAAACTTCCAAATGTTTATTTTATTCTATTATTTTCTAATTTATAATTATGCTTATATTATTAAAACAATTATATATACATGTACATACTAGTGTTATAGTATTTCAATAGATGTGCACTATTGTTTCTCCCAGAGATAACCCCTGGGTTGAGGAGAGACCAGTTCCTAGGACATCTTGATGACTGTTTGTAGGATTTGCTAATATTGTTCTCTTGCACTGAATTCTTAACACATTTAAGACAAAATTAGTTTAGAACCTTCTTTAAGGGGAGAAATGAAAAGCTAGCAGCAAGACAATGCTCAAAGAAGGATTAAAGCCCGACTTCAGTGGCTAACATCATGTGAACATATAGTTTATCAGTTGTTACAGTGAATGGCAGAGAAGAAATATAAAGGAATGAAACTAAATACATAAGGTTAGTTAATAATCCAGTGCATTAGACTTCAGGGAGAAACATATGAAAGAAAAAATTAAATGACATGCTAGATTACATGGAGCACATATTAAGGAAGTCAAGTTTTATCAACACAGACATCTCAAATCAACACGAGACATATATGAATTTTTGATTTATCTAAAATACGTACAACAACCACAATTACATGTAATCTGGGAAGAAGATTGAAGTTACATGGAATAACACAAAACAAAATACATACTACAGTAACATGTGAGCTAGAATCATCGAGAGCTTTCATTAATCTTCAACAGGGCATACATTTCATTGAAAATAGTAGAGATTTCATCCTTCAAACCAAACTTCAGAACTCTAGTTCTATATAATAAACTTTTTTTTATAAGACCTTAGGGAGATAAACCCTTGAAAAATATTCTTTCTTGATCTGGAAGTGAATCATCATAGAAAAAAATATCAGCATGCTTTAGTGGCACCATTGTACTAGCCAGATCCTGACTAACTGGAATTAGGCTTATGAAAATAAAATATTTACATAAAACATAAAATATCAAAGTGTCATGATTGACACAATCGACAGTATATTTACACGCAATTGACTAGTCTAGGAGGCAATGTTGCTGGAATGATGATCTAAAGTAATGGAGGGTTGATGAATTGGTCACACCTTTACCACGACCCTAGACTTGGTAGAGGCCCATGAAAGAACAACCAAGAGGAAATTTTAAGATTTGTGAGCCTTGTGTAATTCAACCACAGAGGAAATAAAGTCTTCACTAACCTGTTGATGCCTCTATAATCCTAGCACCAACATTGGGGATAACCACCCCGTCTGGACCTTAGTACAACTCCTTTTCTGTTGTGAGGTGGCTCCAACTAGACAATTATGGGAATAGTTTCCCTTAATGAATGGTTGTTTGTAATGTATAATGGAGGGGGAAAATGTTTTAACCTGTAACTCAAATTATACAAATATATTTATATAACCCAGGTATTCTTTCAACAATGCTATTTCTGATTATTTCTAATAGATCAATAATCATATCGATGAATTACTAATCAATAGAAATATGCAACTTCATAGATAATGATTACTTTGTTTAAGAAATTAAACAAAGTAATTATTAATAAAACATATCACATTCATAAACTATATATATATATATCACTAACATATATCTTGAAAAGATAACAATTCTAAATCTTCAGAAATAATATGATAAAGAATTATTTGAAAAAAGCATACACACACACACACACACAGATATATATATATATTATATATATATATATATATATATATTATATATATATATATATATATATATATATAATATATATATATATATATATCAGCAATAGCAACTTTTAAAAAGAATGCTTCATCACATAAGGAAATAAAACAAAAACAATGATAGGAATACCTCATGCATTTGAATCCTTCCTATGTAAATAACACTCAGATTCCACTTTCTTATTTGAGAAAAATTCCAAGGAAATACAGAAATATAGGTCTTGAAAAGCTTCTTTCACAAAAATGCAGAACCTTGATCCACTATTGATAAAAAATTACTTAGAAGTACAAAAGTGCAACTTCTCTAGTCAAATCTTATACAAATTGAGGACCCTTTCTTAAAAGACATGAACGGGTTTAAATAATCAAAATAAAAACTAACTATCAATAAAAATCACTATGAGCTCTTAAAACTGTAAACATGAAAATCCGGGATTTGATTCATGAAAATAACAATGTGATAGCCTTTGAAGTGATCTATTGTATCTGCTCGTTCTCTTGTGGCTCTAGCTGACAAATTGAGAGCACTGGTTAAATTTCCAGAGGGTGACTCATCTTGGAATGTAGTTGGGTTGTCTACTTAGCATCAGAGAGTTCGAGAACAATGAGATTGACTGTGTCAGAAAGGAATTTCATGGCCATCTACTGGATATGCGGCTCGACTAGGAAAAACCAAAATTCGTCCCATGTCAAGTTTTTCACCATTTCGATTTGTTCTTCTTTGCTTGCCAGCTATTGTTTCCATTGGTCTTCTAGTGCTTTTTCTTTCAGGAGTTTTCCTGGAGAGCAATCGGAGATCAACTTAGCCATATACATGCTATCATTTAGTAACCCAATTACACCATTCATTGTAGCCCTAGCTTTAGAAGTTGTTCTTTCAGCTTTTATTTGTGATTCCCACTCCGAGAACAAGATATCCTTGTACGATTCTTGTATTTTTGGTAGATTAGTAGCCATGCCTTCTTCTAAATTCTACCAAGAGAGAAAATTTGTTATCTTATCATCTTCTTTCTCAAACTCCAGTATGGTGTCAATTGCTTGTTCAATAAGTGATGCAGAGATAACGCACAATGGGTCAACCAATGATATTTTATGGCAAAGGATGTTTATCTGCTGAGATAAGGGTTTGGTTACTTCCAGGGATTCTTTATTGAATCCACTAACCTTTGGATAACCCTTGAATTTCTCTATCTGTGATTGCAATTATGCAATTCTATCTTCTTTAGCCTTCCTTTCTTGTTGATTTGTTGTTTGAAGCTTGCTAAGTTTTTGAGACAACTTCTATTGTTTCTAGAGAGCTTGTTGATCAATCTTTTGCTTCTCTAGATCCAACAGTTCTTTTAGTTGCTCATTCTACTGTATTTTCTCTAATAGTTGTTGCTCAAGCTGATGAGTCGTTCGCTATTCTTCTATCAATTGCCCTTCAAGTTGGGCAATCCATAGATCCTTTTCCTTGATTAGTTGGCTAACTTGAGAGGCTTTATCTATTGTTGCGAATATATAAGCACCAGCATACTAAGATAATTTGGTTAAATCCTTAGAAGGATTAACTTCTGAGTCTTTGCATACCACATTCATCAGTTCGGCATGAAGTGTTGAAAGAGGTCCTTCATCAATTTTCCTCCTTTTTCTTCACCTTTTGACCACAACCCTATGCTTTGGACTGTAGAATAGATCTAGGGGTGGTATGTCTTCTACTTTTAATACAATCTCTTCTGTAGGATTGGCAGGAATTATTTCAATATCCTGCTGAATATTGGGTGTGCCAACTACCCCTTCAATTGGAATATTAGTGACAATAGGCTCCTGTGTTGCGGGCGATTTTGGTGTAGTGAGGTTTTGGGAGTCATTTTGGTTCTTGATCATTTGATTGAACTACTTCCATTCCTTGATTAAGGTGGCATCAATATTAACATTAGTATCTAGGAGCTCAAAGGTCCTTTGATTTGTCTGCTCCTTCTCGAGACTCTTCTCCCTTTTAGGACTCTTCTCTTTTTCTGGAGTTTTCTCCTTTTCAGGAGTCTTCTCCTTTTCATGAGTTTGTTATTTTTCACGAGTTTTTTCTTTGTTGTGGCCTTCCTGCTGCACCATAGGGGTAGTGTTTAACATGTGTGGAGGTAGTGTTTATAACCTCTGTGTCCTGAACTTCATAAATCTGTCTAATCCCTCTACTCCCAGTCAAATCCTTGTTAGATGTTTTACTTGAGAAAACAACTCAGTTCAAGTTGGGAAATCATCATAATCATCTTTCTCATGTTCAAACTTGGAACGTTTCACATGATAGGTAATGTTGTAGGCCACCACTTTTGGATCATACCGCCTCTTGGGAATGATTGCTAGCATTAAGATTTTTATCTTCTCCGTTTATTTCTCTACATGTTTGAAGTCATGTAGCATGTAAGTACCACATCTTAGGGGGAATGAAGGCCAAATTTGTTTCTTGGACTCCTTGAGGTTCCTAGACATCCCTGTTTTTGTTATCTAATAGGCTATTTCTCTAGCCAATAGCTTATCGGGAATGTACAATGGGAGAACAAATGGATCTATGGTGCTACCAAAAATTCTAATGTAGGTGAGCTTTTCTTCACTGAACCAACTTCCGATTGATGTTAGGTCAACACTGACCTCATCAGATAACCGAGGAGCAGGTTTGTCAAATATGACCTGATGAACGAGTCAAACAAAACCATGGAAGATTCTATATAGATTATATTTATAATGGGATTTCCATAAATACTTATGATAGATATGAATAGGAGTTGGGTCTTAAGGAGTTCATTTCCAACCTAGGATGGGGTAATCAGAATTGAAACAAATGGTATCCATGATATAGGCGCTCATATAGAATCGGGGTATTGTACGTGTAGTTACAAACCTATTTCTTCTATAATCAAGGATTTGGTTAGCCATTTTATCTGATAAAATGGTTGCCCAATCCATGATATAAGAGTGGATTGTTGCTTCCATTAATGGCACCATTTCTATAGTAAACCTAGTTGAATCAAGGACTACAAAGAGTCTACATAATATAGCGCTAGCATAGCAATAAGGAGATGTGAAGGAGTCTATGGAGTACATACCCAAAGATTCATGCTTATGCTTGTTTGGGAAATGCCTCCACTGCTTGATATGGTCCAACTCCATGTCATTCTCTTTGGTGAAAGCTTCTAAAAATGCCTTGTTGTAATGCTTCTCGGGGTCTGGCAATTTGATACATTTTCTTGATATCTTCTACCCTGAATGTCTTGAACATCCTTCCACCGGCTGTATAGAAGGCCCTGTTGGTTATGTTGATACTTTCTATAACCTATCTCACTATGTCATTGTATGGTAACACTTTTTCTCGGGCTGCTATTTTGTGTAGGAAGGAGCTGGCCAAATGATATAGAGTATTTTTTGATTTATCAGTTAACCCAGTCGTTGCTCCTTCTTCTTTAACTTCAATTGGGTCTTGGGCTTTGAGTAAATTGTATATACTCTCCCATGAAGTCTTGCTGAGGACTGCATAGGTATGATCAACTATCACCGCCAATTTTACTAGTTCATATTTTGTTACAATGGGGACCTTCACTTTCTGAGACTTCTTAGTCATTTTTGCTGAATTGGTGAGTTCAAACTCGTTCTACAAAATGAAACAGAAGGACGTAACAATGTAAAAAATTTCTCAAAGCTAATACACAACATACAAGACTAACAAAAATTAAGCTTGAATGGGTAATATGGATTTTTAATATATTGAGCTACCACGGATGAAATCCTTGAAGGATTCAACCATAACTTCTTTCATAATGATTTCCCGTAACTCCCAACATGACACTTTAATGCTATAATGACATGTCACATCACAAATTTATAATGGTCCTTTTTAAAATGACTATCGTGACTTCTCGATCAGCGATTAGTGATGATAACATATCGCAGATTGGGAGGTACAAGCGTTGTGCTTAAATGTTTCCTTTGCATATTCGTGATTGCGACTAATGGTGAGCTATCATGAGAAGGCGGGATGATTTTTAAAATTAATAAATCATTTGTTTTCTCTTTATCATTGATTTATAACTTTAACCCACAAATTTTCATAATAGCTTATATTTCACCTTTATCAAAAAGCACACTAAATAATGAAATTGCATCGGAAGTTTTCAAAGGGGCTTTTGGTATGTGTTTTATGATTTCAGCAATGTGCGATTTGATCGGCTTATCGCATCGGAGGATTTATATGAACATTTCGAAGGGTTTCTTGATGAGTAGCGATATGCGATTTCCGGTGGAGTTATCGCATCGGCGAATGTCAATGGAACACCTTAAGTCCAATATTGAAACACATGATTTGTGGAATGCGACATACTCCTTTTAAAATTGTTTTATGATAAGATTTTATTATAATTTAAATCGGATCGAACCTTATCAAGAGGACTTTCATAGGTTAAATGGATTTACACGTTGCGATTGTTATTTAACTTATCCTTAAAGCAAAAAACCTATTATAATTTTTTTTCAAATGTTTTATTGATTTTATTTATATTCTAAAGGGGACCCATTTCTTATTAAAGTTTTATATGAAATTTTTGAAATGGGGAGGGTTGTTGTATAGCACAACAATTGGCAATTCACTAGGAGAAACAGTTATCTCTGAAAAATAATGCAATATCTAAACTTTCTTAGTTTGGAAACAACTGAGGATAAAGAAAACCATCTAATAATAGCTAAACAAAAATTAACTCTAAATAAAATGATAAATTTTTTCACTTTCTTTTACAATCCCTTAAAAATAAAAACATTTTGGTTTCTTCAAGTTTTGATTGGTTGATAAAGAATAAGTAGGGGGCTATTCCAAATTAGCTTTTTAATTTACTCTTTTTTCATAGGTAGTGCCTCTGTTGTCAGCAAACATCTATAGTCTTGGCAGGGTTACCTTTTAACCATGTATCATTCATTGTCCCATCCATCTAAGAGCATAAATTTTGAAAGATAAATTCAAAAAGATATGTTTACATATTTTTTTTTTATATTCTTTTAATTTTTTAGAGATAAAAATCCATTGTCCTGGTTCAGTAGCTAGCTTATAATAATCCCATTCAGTGGTTGTAATTGAACTGAACAAGCTGGCTCATGATAAGGCCCCTTGTCTTATGATTATAAGCCATTACCCTATTTTGATATGCAATATTGGTAATGTCAGTTTAATTAGTTCGCTATGATCATGGTAAGAAGTCTCATGATGAGACCTCTTATCTTTTATATCAGACATATTTTAGAATCACACTCTAAAAATTCATAAACTTAGCGGATGGGGTGAATGACTTTTTCCTTAAGAGTTTATGGATGACAATTCTAGAGTTGTAGATGCTAAGTTTGGAAAAGTCTTTAATTTTTACAAATAACCTCTCTTAACTTTAATAAAACTTAGAATGATTTACAATATTTTTAGGGTTTTGGAAGATTTTGCAAACTTTAAAGAGGTTCTCAGAGTTTCATTCTTTATTCAACTTTCCAAATCTGCAATCATTTCGTTAAAGGTTTCCACCTATTGAAAGCTAGTATTTATGATATTCTCTTGAAGAGCTTTCTAATAGTAAAAGGCCAATGGAAGACTATTTACAACATTATTTTCTAAAATAAACAAGATTGCATAAAGAATATTTACAGGTAAGAAGGGGTTACCTCCTTAAGAAAATAATTTCTTTAAGATAAGCCCATTCACAGGAAGAGAATCTCTCTTTCTTGATAAATCTTGCAGTATGAACATTGATGAGCCTATCTTCTCAATGATTTGAAATAGTCTAAGCCACATCTTTTGGAATTTGGTATGTTTACCTTTATCTTCATTTTCTTTGTCCCATTTCAACACAAGATGACCAATTTGTAAAGTTTTTGAGCTGGTAGAACTTGCATCAAAAGAAGATTTAATGACTTGTTGATGCTTAGCATGAGTGATTTTGGCCTTCTCTCTTTCTTCCTTTAATTTGAGGATTTGATCAAATCTTAATTGAATAGAGGAAGAAGGATTTTCTTCAATAAATTGTACTAGGGCTAGAGATGGGAGTACTAGGTTTGAATGTATTACAACTTCTTTCCCATACAGTAGGTTAAAAGGAGAAGTACCTATCGAGGCCTTCTGAGTTATGTGATCTGCCCATAATACAAATATTAAAGATTTATGCCACTTCTTTTGATTTTGATCAACAGTTATTTTAATAATCTTAATGAGATTCTTATTAGTTGATTCTGCGAAACCATTACCTTGAGGATAATAATTTGCAGAATATTTTAATTTAAAACCTCTCATAAGAGCAAATTCAACTATACTACTCGCAAAAAAATAAGATGCATTATCAAAAATCAGAGCATTAGGTAAACCAAACCTGGTACTGATGAATTGATCAATGAACTCAATGATTGCATCAAAATTGGCTACCTTTACTGGAATTGGTTCTACCCACTTTGTGAAGTAATCTGTGGCTGTAAGGATGTATCTGTGTTGCTTGGAAGAATGTGGTAAAATCTCTCCTACGATATCAAGCCCCCACTGTTCAAATGGTTGTTCAATGTTTACTGGTTGTAAAGGAAAGGTTGGTTTCCTTTGTCTCCCACTAGCAGTTTGGCATATCTTGCATTTCCTGACATAATCATGGACATATTTAAACAAAGTGGGCTAATAATATCAAACATGTATGATTTTGTGAGCTTTAGTATCTCCTCAAAAATGTCCACCTGCTAGACCATCATGTAATTCCCGCAAAACCTTTTGTGCTTCATTTTTTTCTAGGCATCTTAATAAAATTTAATCATAATTTCCTCTTAATAACATATCATTAATGATTTCAAAGTGTTTTTCTTTTAATATTAAGGCATGGTTGTTTTTGTAACTGAAATTAGGGGAAGCATATCCATTTTTCAAGTAAAATATCAAATCAGCATACTGGGATTCATAATTTATGATACTTATCTCATTCACTTGAAAAGTCTTATTTGGATCTTGATGTTTTCGAATATTAGAAGCTCTTGTTAATAACCTGCAAAAACCTTGTCCTCTCACAATTCTCGATGGTTTAATATCATTGTCATAATCCTGTAAATTTGTTACCCAATTAGCCCTCTTTTCCCCTACTTCCCTTTGTACTAGCAATTGTCTCACTGCAGAGAATGGCACTATTACTTTTGTGTGTGTTTTTAGGAGAAATGGTCTAAAGTGTTTGATAGATTTAAACACAGCAAAAGCTTGTTTTTCTACTTCAAAATAGTTTAGTTTAGCACCCTGCAATTGGAACTGAAGAAATATATAGGTGCCTCTATTTGTTGATCATTGATTTGTGTTAAAACAACAACATAAGATGTTTCAGTGGCCAAAGTATACAAAATAAAATGATTAGAAAAATTGGAAGTTTTCAATGTAGGAGCATTAATAATTGTCTATTTGATTGAGTCAGAGGCTTGCTTTTCGCTATGTCTCCATTTGAAAACTGAATTTTTCTTAATCATATTTTGTAAAGGTAAGACTATATGAGAAAAATCAGGAACAAATATTTTTACAAAATTTATCTATCCTAAAAATGATTCCATTGATTTCTTGTTATGTGGTAAAGGAATACCAGAAATATCTTTTATCCTATCAGGATCAATATATATGCCATCTTTGGATATAATAAACCTTAAGAGTTTGCCTTCATTTATGGAAAAAAATGACTTCTTGGGATTTAATAAAATCCCATACCTTTTACATCGTTCAAATATCTATTTTAAATCATGGAGATGATTTGTCCTTTTCTTGGAAAAAACAGTTATGTTGTGTAAGTAGACAACAACTGACCTATTGATCAAACCTTTGAAGGCTATATCCATGCCTCGTTGGAAAGTAACTCTAGTATTTATCAGACGAAAAGGCATTTTCTGATAAGCATATGTTCCCCATTTAGTTCTGAATGTAGCTTCTAGTCTTTCATCTGGATGTACCAGTATTTGATTGTATCCTGAAAAACCATCCAGAAAGGACATTAACTCTGAACTAGCTAATGATTGAAGTATCTTCTCCATTGTTGGTAATGGGAAATTATCTTATTGACATGCCTTACTGAGATTTCTAAAATCAATGCAAATCCTAATATCACCATTCTTTTTTCTTACAAGTACCAGGTTTGATACCCATTTAGAATGTCTAACTGGGAAAATTATCTTAGCTTTCAGAAGTTTATTCAACTCCAGTTTGATTTGGCTTTCCAGATTTGGGTGAATTTTCCTTAACTTTTGTTGTACAGGTTTCTCAAAAGAAATCATTGGAATCGTGTTTTGGATGATAGAAGTATCATAAGTTCTTAAATCTTCGTAATTCCAAGCGAAAACACTTTTATATTTGTTCAATAATCGGATGAAATCAAATCTTTCTTCTAATGTGAGTTCAAGCCCTAGATTGACATTTTGTGGTTTGGCCTTAGTGCTAAGGTTTACTAATTCAAACTTTAAAGTAGAACTTTGAAGTTTTGCATTAGTAACCTTGTTAAATCTATCTTTGGTGTCATATAGATCTTCTATGTTGACCACAGATTTGAGGAATAGAATTCTCATTTGGTCTTTGTTTTAACTGAAGATCATGATCAATTTCATCAATAATTTGATCATGTTTAGATTTTTCAGAAGTTAATAAATTTAAAATGTCTTCATCATGATTAAATACCCACCAATTGATGACATTGTTTGGAATAGATGGTCGAAAAATTAATTCAATTGAAAACCTATCGGGACTATAATCCTTGGATGGGAGGAGCTTAGAAGCAACATTAGCCAATAAATTAGTTGTTGCATTCTGAGATATAGGAATAGGAGAAATGTAAAATGAGAGAAAATGAGTTATGAGGTCTTGAACAAGGGATTGTTAATGTTTGAGATGTCCTAAAAGGCAATGGATAATGTTCCTTACCTGTTTGATGACAATCTCATAATCACCAAATACTTTCAGATATTGAATCTCCAGGCCTATTGCTTTATAGAGCCCATGAATCAATGCCTCATATTCTGCAGTGTTATTGATACACTCAGATTATAGTCTGCATGATAGCATAGCTTTTTCCCCTTCTGGACTAACTAAAATACATCCTGCTTTTGCACCGTCATTGGATTTTGATCTATCAAAATATAAAGACCAAAATAAAGGCTTATCTATAGATTTATTTACAAGTTCATCAACAATACTAACACACCTTGAGGTATCAGTATGAGAGAAATTTTCAATTTGTGATGTGAAACTATTAACAGGGAAAGGTGATGTTTGAGCGTTAAAATTACCAAATAATGACTTGGCTAAGTAATTTTTGAGAATGTTGTTATTGAAAGCTATAGGTTGGTTTTCCTACTCAAACTCCATTACAATATGGATCATGTGCTTCTCCCAATCGCTTTTGATTTGATTTGGTTTTCCTTTATAGGCAAACCACATGTGAGATCAATTAGTGGAAATGTAACCATGGAGTTTCTGAGACCAATCCCTACTTAGAATTAAACCATAGAACTCAAAGATGTCAGCAACCAATATATCAATTCTTTGAACTACTCTCGGATCCGCCGATAGTCTAATGGTAACTGAATTAATCTCTCCCAAAAATTGCAATTTAGTACGATCTAACTAAATGATCTAGACTGCAAATTTCTAGAGCTCAATGTTTAATTTCGAGCAAACTGAGGCTGGCATTATGTTTGATGAAGCCCCTGAATCTATCAATTAGTTATGCATATTTCTATTATAGATCTCATAAGTCAAAAGAAAAGGAGGAGTATGAGAATTAGACCTATCTCCAATCAAAACAACATTAGTAGCATCGACTTTATCTGATGGTGGTTTACCTGACCCTTTAGCTGCCTTGGATAATATATCATTTGGAAGAGGAGAAGAAGGTACTGTATTCAACTCTTTAAGTAACAATTTATGTTGATTTTTTAGCTTCCTAAGTTCGTGTAAAGAAATATTTGCTCGAGTTTTCTTCATGTCCTCCACAATGTTGTAATCCATAGAGTCAGACAGTATTAATGTTTTAGATTATGAGGGTGGATTGGAAGATGATGGTGGATTTTGGGTAGGTACAACTGGAGTTTTCTTCATGGGAGCTTTGTCTTTGGTAACATATCTTAGACTTTTCTTCTTTGGATTTGTTTGAATAGGCTCTGCTGCATTTTTACTTTTGGTATTTACTGGGAGAGCTTCTTGTTCACTTTCATTGTTAGAGTTAGGCAAGATAAAGTCCCACATCCCATGACATTCAACTATCTCATCTTCTTCCATTTCCTTTGATGACAAAACTGTGTCTTCATCTTTGTCGTCATCTAGATCTGATTCTACGTTAGATATAGCATTAGGTGGTTTTCATTCATTTGACTAATTTCTTTTGAAGTTCCTAAACGGTTTTTTAATAGAAGTTTCAGCGACATGCTTTTTTATTTCCACTATTTCATTGGACATAGTCTTCAGAACTTTTTGCAAACCTTCCATGTCATATGGGTCTTTAACTGCTTTCTTTTTGGAATCATCTTTAAAAGTAACTTTTTTGGACTTTCTTTCTTCAAGAGCATTTTTCTTTTCTAAAGCAATGATACATTTTTCAACAACAATCGCTTCCTTCATATTTTTTGCTAATGTGGGTTTGGAAACCCTATCAACGAAGATGGCTATATTTGAAGGAAAGGCAGAAATATACCATTCGCTTCGGACTTCTTCACTAGGCTTGGATGTAGCAGAAATTTTATTTACTAGCTTATTAAATTGTTAATTAAAGTCTTTAATGGGTTCCTTTGACTCAGATCTAAGGTTTGAGAGATCATTAATTAATGTCGTTGTGGACCTATCATCTCCAAACATGGTTAAGAACTGGTCTTGAAAAGCATTCCAACTATTGATGGAGCCTGGTGGTAATGAAAAATACCATGACCCAGGTGCTCCTTGAAGAGTATATGGGAAAAGCCTAATGACAACGTCTTCTTCTGTTACCCCATTTAAGTTTATTGACAACATAAAATTGTTTATGTGTTCTTCTGCTAATATGCCAGTGTCAGGATTAAACTTTGGTAACCATTTTTCTAGATGGGTTGGTAATTGACTTAAAGGTGCAGACATAACGACTACTCTTGGATTTGTCCATGGCCTTGGTTGTGGTTGATTATGTGCCATTGTCGAACTAAAAACAAAATAAGGTGTGGATGTAGTTGAAAGTGATTGGGTAGAGGATGTCGAAGTACCTCTACCTTTAT
The DNA here is from genome assembly GCA_000404065.3 of Pinus taeda. Classification (NCBI taxonomy): domain Eukaryota; kingdom Viridiplantae; phylum Streptophyta; class Pinopsida; order Pinales; family Pinaceae; genus Pinus; species Pinus taeda. The sequence goes on from APFE030155408.1 coordinate 56,617, forward strand.
GGATTATGATCTTGAGTTGGGGAGTTGATGGATGGCTTTGCAATGGTTTAGATGGAATGGATGATGATGAAGAGAGAGTCTCACTCTCAGATTCTAAAGGTGTTTTCCTAGCTCTTTTTCAGCTTGGCGGAGGAAATTCAGTTGGTGGAATAGCAAGCTTTTCACTCTGTGTCGGCTTATATGGGCCTGACCCAGGTTCGGAAGAGTTATTTAGCCAAACAAATCCCATAGCTACCAACCCTTTCAGCAATAGCCCGTGGAGTATGAACTGAGGTCTCACTCGAGGTAGTAGGTGAGGGTGATGGAACTAGGTTTCTGCAACCTTGGGATGTCTTGATTTGGCTTAGAAGGTTCACACACTGTTCTATGGCTTCACGCCACTCTGCCTCAAGTAGATCCGGATCCAGGAAAATTCTTACTACTTCTTAATGCACTGTTTATAGATTAGATCTACATTTTATGGTCTTTAAGGAAACGTTTAATAGAAATAACCAGTTTGCGCGCCCATAAAATATACATATTTACATAAGCTAATAACATAAGCATACACGCATAGATCAAACAGTTATATCAAGCATAAATTATCTACATCCGCAATAATTCAGATTTAACACAAAATTTCAGAATCAACTTATCTTTATTCACTTCCTTCACCAATACATCCAGATCCACCTTGCGCACTTAGCTATAGGGGTCCACACACACAGTTGTGGACTCTACTAGGCCTTTGTGCACATATTTGCAAAGCCTCTATCTACCTACCAACACCCTTGACTTGGATTTACGTCTACGCTTCAAGACCTCGCTCCTCAAAAACCCATTACATTTCAGATCCAAAAGTACATACCAAAAAGCTACCTTCTACCCATAGAGCCTCATGCTATTTATACATTCCCATGGTCCGCGGACCACGGGAAAGCTGAATTAATTCCTATTATTCTATATTATTTCTTGGGTGGACAACCCTTTGACTCGATCTATTACATTTCACACTCCGCATATTTTGAATTTTTTACAATATTTTCATCCTAATTTGTAGGCTCTAAGTACCAAAACTATTATGCGGGACCTCCACTGCCCAACAAGCCCACAACACAATCATTGTGACTCATCTCAAGTCACTTGTCAGTGTGGCGAGACATGCTGCCTAGGCTTTGTGGCTCACATCCTCGTGAGTGATGTCCTTCATTTTGCTACTCCTTCTTTGTCTCTTGAAACATTTCTTCCAGCTCTTACTTCGTGGTTTTTACCAATGCTCACAATCGATAATGCTTATTCTGCTCTGCTCTGTTAACATAAAACACCCTCTCATAGGATTTTAGCTCTAGTTGGGGTGCCGCATACGAGACCTCCTTGTACCAACGCAGCCAATTTCTAAGTTCATATCTTCTATTCACACTGTCTGCTAAAACTTGTTTTGCAATTTTGCAAGACCATTTCTACTATCTGTGAGAACGTAATCTTCAAGATACACCAGAGATGACGTTTTAACCGCAATTCCACCAATTGGCTTCATATTCATAGCTTTTCCTTTATCCTTGATGATTCACCAACCAACCCATGGGTAAGGCGTCAACTTCCAGACTAGTTCTACTTCATGTCTATAAACTTCTAGCACAATCCCTCCTGTCGATGTTGAACTCTACGTGGTACCCATGGCAGACCACATCATATTCTTCAGAAAGCCTGGCATCTTTGGCCATATCACAACTCTCGGCCTTACTCCTTGAGCGTAGATAATGAAGAGTTCCATAGCGGTGGGAAAGCACAATAGCTTGAGGTTCTCAGAAGTGCAGCTTATTTGGTGGAGGCCCCCTAATGATTTATAAGTGTTTCAACATCAAAATTTGTTGGCTCTTGCCTTTTTCGGTGTCCAGATGTTAAGCACGTGGCAGATCGTTCCAGATCTGGTTCGTACCTTGTCTCGTAATTTCCTACCATCCACTCCCTTTTTCCATAACTCAGACATCTTGTCATGAATAGTGATAGTAACGGTCACCTCTTTGCTTGTCAACGTAGCAGTGCATTCCTTTCCACACAACCGCGACCCTTGTGACAGACCATATCTACGCGGACCCCGTTGGTTGCGCAGCTTCGACCCTGACTGATTTATCGTCCGCGCTTTCTCTCAACTGGCTGGAGTGGTGAGACTTTCCTTCGATCGGTTAGTCAGGCAGTCGACCCACCCATGTAGAGCTTCAGGCGACTGCCATTTACTCTTCCCTGGAAGGGATCTCGATTGAGCTTAGCAAGCTGGACCATGCCTCCATCTGTAACTTCTTTGACTACATAGGGACCCAACGAATGCATTCAGAGCTTGCCAGGGAATTTCTCAAACATGTTGTCATATAATAATACTAGATCATTCTCCTTGAAAGTGCGCACCTTGATATGGCGATCATGCCATGCTTTCTCTCAATGTTTTTGTACTTGTTGATTGAATCCGACCAAAAACCATTCCTCCTCAAGTTCCTCTAGTTGCGTGAGCCGTTCCTCCAAAGCCTTGCAGTTGACCATGCCTGTTATTACCGTGATTCACAAATTGGGTGCAATATATTCCATGGGCATAAGGACTTCCTTACCATAGACTAACCAGAAAGGTTTATGGCCCATCAACTTCTTGCACGTGGTTCAATAAGCCTATAGCACAGTAGGGATGTGCAAGTCTCAATCGTTTTGTTGTGTGTTACAGACCTTAGTCAACACAATCTCCAAAAAAAATTTGAACGCTTTGACGGTCCCATTCACTTGTGAATAGTATGGTGTACTCTATTGATGATATATCTGGAATTCCTAAGTGAGTGTGTTGATTGTTTCATTTATAAAGTGCATTCCCCTATCGCTCATTAGAATTTTGGGACATCCAAACCGTGTCAACACATCCTCGAACAAAAATTTCACCGTTGTAGCAACCGTGCAGTCCTTAACGAGCTGTGCTTCTGCCCATCGGGTCAAATATTTTGTCACGGTGATGATATAGCACTCACCCATCTTCCCTTGAGGTGCAATAGATCCCACGAAGTCAATTACCCACTTCTTGAATAGTTGTAGCATCATCTATGGATTGAGTGGCATTTCATCCCTGCATGATGGTTTCATCGTCCATTGACATATGTCACAAGTCCGACAGTATGCTTTCAAGTCTTGATGTAGAGCTGGTAACCATAGTCCTGCACGAAGAATCTTCTGTGTTGTGGTGCGATCGACATAATTTCCTCCAGCAACCCCTCCATGTGCTTCGGCCAAGATCTATCCTCGCTTGAATTCAGGTACATATCTATGTAATATTTCGTCGTTACCCATCTTGTAGAGGTGTCCTTCAATAACAGTAAAGTTTGCTTCACGTATCACCAATTATTTCTTCTACTGAATGGAATATCCCTGCGGTTCGGTTCCTATGGTTAAGAAGTGGATTATGTCCTCAAAATGGCCATCCATGATGTGCACTGCATATAGTTGTGCATCCGGTAGTCCTTCCTGCAATCTTGTGGGCTCTTTGACATTCTCAATTCAAGATAGGTGGTCCGGGCCTACGTTCAGATGTCCAGACTTTACGACGACTTCAAAGTCATACTCTTGGAATAATAGCAACCACCTACAAATTCACCCCCTCAACACAGGCTTATTCACTAAGTATTTTAGCACTGAGTGGTCAGTATACATCTTAAAGTGTCCTCCAACTAGATAGTGGTGGTATTTCTAGAGCACGTATACCATTGCCAATCCTTCTTGTTCAGTAGTGGAGTATTTCTTCTTAGTTTTTGACAATCATCGACTTGCAAACGTGATCGGATCATCAATTCCATCCACTCCTTCTTGAGTGAGTACCGTGCCCAGTGTGATACACGATGCATCAATGTGCACATGAAATTTGATGTCCCATTTTGGAAAGACCAATATATGGGCTGATGCCATCATTTCCTTAAGCGTTTCTAGACTTCTATTGCATTGCTCGTTCCATCAATACATAGCATCCTTCTTCAGTAATTGTTCCATTGGTGCCATGATTTGTGCATAGCTTTTTATGAACTTCCGATAGTAACCAGTGTGTCCCAGTGTGGCGCGCAGTTGCTTGACACTTCGTGGCACATACAGATTGAGTATGACAATGATCTTCACTGGATCCACCATCAGACCTTGCTTATAAACCACATGGCCGAGCAGGTTCCTGAAGGGGATGAGGAAAGTACATTTCCTTAGATTAAGCACAATTTGGTGCCATCGGAAAGTACCCAGCATTAACGTAAGCTCGCGGTATGTTTCTTAACCAGCCCAAATACGGTCCAATCATCAAGATATACCTCTAAGAACTTATGTATAAAATCTTTGAATGTAGCTACCACAACGTGGGAGAATATCACCGGTGCATTCTTTAGTCCAAAGGGCATCACTGTATACTAAAACCAGCCCCACTCGGTGGTGAAAGTTGTCTTACTCTTACCCTCTAGCACAATCTTAATTTGGTGGTAACCTAAGAAACCATCCGTGAATGAGTAGGATTCCTGTCCTCCCACATTTTCTAGTACCTCACCTATAAATGGCGTCGAAAAGGGATTATTGACACATGCATTGTTCATCTTTTTGAGATCAACGCAGATGCGAATTTCACTCTTTTGTTTCTTCTCCTGCACAACCATAAGACTTACCCAGTCGGACTCTTCTACCGGTTCAATTATTCCTACTGCAAGCATCTTGTCCAACTCTTCATAGACCTTTGCTTTGTATTTTGGATTCAATCGGTAAGGTTGCTGCTTAAATGGATTTGAATCCAGCTTCAGGGTTATCTTCATCATTCCCAGGTCACCGAGGATCCCTTTTAACTCTGTGATTTTTGTTGGGTATAAATCTTGATATTCTCGAAGAAACTCGACCACCTTTTCCATTGTGGCATCATCCGAATAGTCTCCTAGCATTGCATACCTCGGCTCGTCCTTTGTTCCGATGTTTACTTGTTTCATTTTCAGTCGCGTGGTGATGTCTAGATCCTCGATTGTTGGTCTGCACACCTCGCAACTCCCCTTTGTTTATGGAATATTGATGTTTCTAGGGTCGTCCTCATAATCTTCTACCTGCACATTGTAACATTCCGGGACCTAGCTCAACTGTCGTGATCAGTCTGGCTGTACAATTTCTTCTGGTTTTGATGGTATTTTGAAAATAGTGGTCTTTACCACCTGCAACGTGTCATCCATAGTATCCATCCATTGATCCTCAAAGAAGAATGTTGACAGAAACCCTTCACATACGATATCCCATTCACCTATGCCATGTCGAAGCTTTGTTTCAGTATACCAATTCCTTGGGATGACGTCTAGGTTATGATAAAATAAGTGTACCCAATCCTTTTGAGCCTCTTATCCATAGGCTTGGACCCATCTAGTTAGGTGCATGTGCAGATTGTCACGTCCATCGTATTTCTCCATTGTGCATAGTTCCAACCTCCCAAATCTTATCTACATCATGTGCCTAGAGTCGCACCAATTTTTTAAGGGTCTTTCATGTGTGCCCCACCAATGCATAAGCATCGTGTGCAATGTCCATTTCAACACATCGAACCATTGGTGCTCTGGTACCGTGCTTTCAAATTTGATCAAGAATTCATCTGCTACTGTTAGCCCATCATACATCTGTAGTTCACGATCCTGCACTTTAACACAACACAACGATTTAGTCACCATATTGTAGTTTAACGTGGTTACTTCCTTCAGCCAGTTACACCATCGCTCATCTTCTTCACTTGACCTCGCACACCTATTTATCAATTCCTGCAAGCCCTTAACCGCTCTATTATCGCGAAGCAATTTCATGCATGTCTCTAAAAGGATAGTCAACATCAAGGGATCCCTTTCTATCTCAGATTGATCTCTACTTCTTGGGGTAGAGACCTCCACAAAGCTCTCCCTAGCTTCTAGACCCATCTCCTTGCGAACTCTTGTGTCCTCCTTGGTTGGTTTCCCCTTATCTTCTCCTGTGACCATGCCACTTTTGAGCACCATATTTACATTGGGATCTCCTTCGCGTGCTTCAAACCTCATCATGTAGATGTTTTGTGTCATCATAGGTTGTGCTACCTTTTTCTCACGAATCTGCGCTATCAGTGTGGGGCAATCTATCAGTTCATGGTGAAATTGTTCATAGTAAGGGCACGATATTTTGGTCGGATTGGTACAGTCCCGTGCGTAGTGACCTAGTCCTCTGCAGTTGTAATAGATGAGCTACTCGTGACCCCTTCCTAGCCCCATTCCTCCCCCTCCTCGTCCACATCCGTGGAACCCACCACACACTATCACCATAGTTGGATCCTGACCTCGCACTTTAGTCTGCATTTTGTAGGCAGGTGACTGGTCCATCAATAATTGATAACTACGATAGTCTCATTCCTTGTGGCCCATAGGTCTACAAAAGTTGCAAAATAGGCACTAGGGGGGGGTGTTGTCTCATGTTCTACAATAGATGGTACTTGTATGTGGCATGCTTTCCTCCCTCTTGACATATTGTGCACCAGAGTGCGGGCATCGCACTTGGCCCTGCTTGTACCTCTGGTCATAATGGCATTGGTCACCCCACTACCACATAGTTCGCAAAGACTGGACATTGATCTTTATCGTGACCCTGGCTACTACACTTTATACACCATACTTCCTCCCGAGCCTCTGTGTGGGTTGCCTATTCTTGTTTTAACTTCTGCATTTCTAACCATAGGTTTTGTATTTGCACGTGGATTTGCTGAACTCCCAACCCCAGATCTTGTATTGGGGTTTCGCGCAATCTCATCGCGGTCTCTAATGCTTCGGCTTGGGTTGAGATCTTTTGCTGTGATAGCACCGTCCTTAGATGTGGTGTCAAGGATGCCACAAACCACACGTAGTGCTGCGCATTTGACACCATCATGTTCACAACACAAATTATATTTTTCAATCTCTGATCTAGATCCCACAAAGTTTTACCAGGCATCATCGCAATTTCCTTGAACACTATGATCTACTGCATTTCTGATTTCTTATAGCTAAATTCTTTTTCTAATTCAGTCGGGATCTTCCTTGTTCCCACATTCGAGTTATCGCTTGAGCACTTTATATACCATGTCAATGCTTGGTCCTGCAATGCGCTAACTAAGGTAGCCTTTTTGATGTTATCATTCGTAACTCCATGCACTTCGCATACCACCGTTACCATGAACCAAAATTGTTCTGGATCTTTGCTTCCTGCTCCTTTGAATACCAAAAGCTAGATTGCGCTCGCAATTCTTAACCTTTGGCTTGCACATCTGTGTTCTATCACCTCGTACTGCTCCTAATCCAATCAAATTTTCAAGCTCTTTCTTTGTAGGATTATAGTGTTCCAACATTAAACACCCCTTAGGAATATCCTGGTCCTAGCAACAAAACCATTTGTTGGCTTAGATCAGCCTGACCTAGATTCAGAAGAGTTATTTAGCCAAACAAATCTTGTAGCTACTGGCCCTTTCGGTAACAGCCCGTGGAGCTTGAACTGAGGTCTCACCTGAGGTAGTAGGGGAGGGTGCTGGAACTAGGTTTCCACACCCTTGGGATGTTCTGATGTGATCTGGGAGGTTCACACACTGTTTTGTGGCTTTGCGCCACTCTCCCTAGTGTAGATCTGGATCTAGGAAAATCCTTACTAATTAATGCGTTGTTTATAGATTAGATCTACTTTTTATGGTCTTTAAGCAAACTATTAATAGAAATAACTAGTTCATGCACCCATAAAAGATACAAATTTACATAACTCATAACATAAGCATACGCACATAGATAAAATAGTTATATCAATCATAAATTAGCCAGATACGCAATAATTTAGATTTAACAAAGAATTTCAGAATCAACTTATCTCTATTCACTTCCTTGACCAATACATCCAGATCCACCCTGTTCACTCAGCTGTAGGCGTCTGCGCACATAGTTGTGGACTCTACTAGGCCTCTGCGCGCATAGCTGCAGAGCCTTTATCTACTTACCAACACCCTTTACTCGGACTTACACATGCTTCAAGACTTTGCTCCTCAAAAACCCATTACATTTTAGATCCAAAAGTACATACCAAAAAGCTACGTTCTACCCATATAGCCTCACTCTATTTATACATTCCCATGGTTTGCAGACCATGGGCAAGCTGACTTACTTCCTATTATTATATATATTTCTTGGGCGGACAACCCTTTGACTCGATCTATTACATTTCACACTTTGCATATTTAAGAGTTTTTACAATATTTTCACCCTAATTTTTAGGCTCTAAGCCCCAAAACTGTTACGTGGGACCTCCGCTACCCAACACTCTAGGATCTTGTAAGAGGCTAGGATGGAATATATTGTGAAGCCACACTACCTTGGGATAACTCAGATTGCTCTTGGGATATTGAAATCCCTTGGAGTTTATGAATCAAGTTCTGAACTTCAAGGGGTTTAAGAGAAGAATTATCAGATGTGTTTACGTTTTCAGCAGTGGGTGTTGTCTTTTCAACTTCTCATTTGAAAATGGGAGATTTAGAATGTGAAGGAGAATTTGGGGGAGATGGTGAGCGAGTTTTACTCTTAGAATGGGCTATTGATTTGGATTCACTCGCCATTCACAGTTCAGGCCCTCCTTCTAGCACCAAAAATGTTGATGCCTTTAAAATTGTAGCACCAATATTGGGGATAACCACCTGGTCCGGACCTTAGTATACCTTCTTTTCCATTTGGTGTGGTGGCTCCAACTGGACAATTATGGGACCTGTTTCCCTTAATGAATGGTTTAATGGATGTTTTTTTTGTAATGTATAATGGAAGGGGGAAATGTTTTAACCTATAACTCAAAATATACAAATATATTTATATAACCTGTGTATTCTGTGAACAATGCTATTTCTGATTATTTCTAATAGATCAATAATCATATAGATGAATTACTAATCAATAGAAAGGTGCAATTTCATAAATAATGAATACTTTGTTTAAGAAATTAAACAAAGTAATTATTAATAAAACAAATCACATTCATAAACAATATATATATATATATATATAGATAGATAGATATATATATCACTGACATATATCTTCAAAAGATAACAATTCTAAATCTTTAGAAATAATATGACAAAGAATTATTTGAAAAAAGAATACATATATATATTAACAACAACCACTTTTAAAAGGAATGCTTCATCACATAAGAAAATAAAACAACAATAGTGATATGAATACCGCATGCATTTGAATCCTTCCAATGTAAATAACACTCAGATTCCACTTTCTTATTTGAGAAAACATCCAAGGAAATACAAAAGTGCAGGTCTTGAAAAGCTTCTTTCACAAAAATGCAGAAACTTGATCTACTATTGATAAAAAAATACTTAGAGGTACAAAAGTGCAACTTCTCCAGTCAAATCTGATAAAAATTGAGGACCCTTTCTTAAAATACATGAAAGGGTTTAAATAAGCAAAATAAAACTATAAAAAAAAATGACTATGAGCTGTTAAAACTGTAAACATGAAATTTTGGGATTTGATTCATGAAAATAACAATGTGATAACCTTTTAACTGATCCATTGTATCTACTTGTTCTCTTGTGGTTGTAGCTGACAAGTTGAGAGAATTGGCTGAATTTCCAGAGGGTGGCGCATCCTAGAATGTAGTTGGGCTATGTACGTAACATCAGAGAGTTTGGGAACCATGAGATTGACTGCGTCAGAAAGGCATTTCATGGCCATCTGCTGGCTATGTAGCTTGACTAGGAAAAACCAGAATTCATCCCACATCAAGTTTTGCACCATCTTGATTTTTTCTTCTCTGCTTGCCAGCTCCTGTTTCCATTGGTCTTCTAATGCTTTTGCTTTCGAGAGTTTTCTTGGAGAGCAATCGGAGATCAAGTTAGCCATATACAAGTTGTCATTTACTAACCCAATTACACCATTCATTATAGGCCTAGCTCTAGAAGTCACTCTTTCGACTTTTATTAACTGTGATTCCCACTACGAGAACAAGACTTCCTTGTGTGATTCCTGTACTTTTGGTAAATTGGCAACCATGCCTTCTTCTGAATTCTGTCAAGAGAGAAATTGTTTTATCTTATCATCTGCTTTCTCAAACTTGAGTATGGTGTCAACTGCCTATTCAATAAGTGATGGAGAGATAGCACACAATGAGCCAACCAATGATATTTTATGGCAAAGGATTTTTAGCTGTCGAGATAATTCTTTGGTTACTTCCAGGGCTTCTTTCTTGAATTCACTAACCTTTGGATAACCCTTGAATTTCTCTATATGTGGTTGCAGCTGTGCAATTTGATCTTCTTTAGCCTTCTTTTCTTGTTGAATTGTTGTTTGAATCTTGTTGAGTTGTTGAGACAACTTCAGTTGTTTCTGGAGAGCCTGCTGATCAATATTTTGCTTCTCCAAATCCAACTATTCTTTTAGTTTCTCATTCTACTGTCTTTTCTCTGATAACTGTTTCTCAAGCTGATTAATCCTTTGTTGTTCTTTTGCTGATTGCCCTTCGAGTTGGGCGATCCTTAGATCCTTTTCCCTGATTAGTTGTTTGACTTTAGAGGCCTTATCCATTGTTGCAGTTGTATAAGCACCAACATACTGAGATAATTTGGTTAAATCCTCAGAAGGATTAACTTTTGAGTCTTTCCATACCACATTCATTAGTTCGGCACGAGGAGTTGAAAGAGGTACTTGGTCAATTTTCCTCCTTTTTCTTTTCCTTTTGACCATAACCCCATGCTTTGGATTGTAGAATACATCCAGGGGTGGTATGTCTTCTGATTTTCATACAATCTCTTATATAGGATTCTTAGGAATTATTTCAATATCCTGCTAAATATTGGGTGTGCCAACTTCCCCTTCAATTGGAATATTAGTGACAGTAGGCTCTGGTGTTGTGGCAATTTTGGTGTGGTGACATTTTGGGAGTCATTATGGTTCTTGATCATTTGATTGAACTGATCCCATTGCTTGATTAAGGGGGCATCAATATTAACATCAATATCTAGGAGCTTAGATGTCCTTTCATTTGTCTTCTCCTTCTTGGGACTCTTCTCCCTTTCAGGGCTCTTCTCTTTTTCTGGAGTTTTCTCCTTTTCAGGAGTCTTCTCCTTTTCATGAGTCTGTTCTTTTTCAGGAGTCTATTCTTCGTTGTGGCCTTCCTACTGTACCATAGGGGTAGTGTTTAGCAAGTCCACAGGTAGTGTTTGTAACCTTTGTGTCATGAACTTCATAAATCTATCTAATCCCTCTACTCCCAGTTTGATCTTTGCTAGATGTGTTACTTGAGAAAACAACTCAATTGAAGTGAACAAATCATCATAATCATCTTTTTCATGTTCAAACAGAAAGTTTCACATGATAGGTAAAGTTGTAGGCCACCGCTTTCAGATCATATTGTCTCTTGGGAATGACTGCTAACTTTAAGATTTTTATCTTCTCTATTTCCTTCTCTGCATGTTTGAAGTCATGAAGTGTGCAAGTACCACATCAGAGGGGGAATGAAGGCCACATTTGTTTCTTGGACACCTTGAGTTTCTTGGACATCCTTGTTTTTGTTATTTGATAGGCTATTTCTCTAGCTATTACCTTATTGGGAATGTACAATGGGAGAACATGTGGATTTGTGGTGCTACCAAAAATTTTGATGTAGGTGAACTTTTTTTCATTGCACCAACTGTCTATTGATGTTAGTTGAACACTGGCCTCATCGGATAACCAAGGAGCAGGTTTGTCGAATATGGCCTGATGAATGGGTAAAACAAAACCATGGAAGATTCTATATAGATGATCTTTATAATGGGCTTTCCACAAATACCTATAATAGATATGAATAGGAATTGGGTCTTGAGGAGTCCATTTCCAACCTAGGATGGGGTAATCAGAATTGAAACAAATGGTATCCATGATATAGGTGCTCATATAGAATGGGGGTATTGTACATGTAGTTACAAAACTATTTATTCTATAATTAAGGATTTGGTTGGCCATTTTATTTGATAAAATGGTTGCCTAATCCATAATATAAGAGTGGATTGCTGCTTCCATTAAAGGCACCATTTCTATAGTAAACCTAGCTAAATCAGAGACTCCAAATTGTCTACATAACATAGCACCAGCCTCAGTGTGGAATATGGTACATAAATATAGAGGGAGTAAAGATTCAAGGCTTCACTGATGCAGGTTGGGAAGGGAGTCCATCTAATAGGAAAATCACATGAGGCAGGATCTCCAGCATTGGGTCAGTGACAATTTCTTAGTACAACAGGAAACAAATATCGGTTGCACTTAGTTTGGCAGAGGTATAGTACATTACTACGAGTTAGGCAACATGTGAGTCCGTCTAGAAGAAGAAGTTCTTGGTTGGTTTGTTTGATTAGTAGATGGATTCAATTGTCATTTACTGCGATAATCAGATTTGTATCAAAATATCTGGAAATCTAGTTTTTCATGATCAGTAAAAAAATATTGATATATGATATCATCATCTTAGAGATCGTGTATTGAGGCGAATTATGTTGTTAGAGTACATTGCCACAGAGGAGCAAGATGTTGACATTTTGACAAAGGCATTGCCAAGATGTAAATTCAAGTTTCAGAGAGACAGGATCGGGGTAGATGATAATAGATTTGTTGTTGAGAGGGAGTTTTGAGAAATGGCAACAAGAAATTCCAATTTATTTTTTCCTTGAATTAAACTTAGAATTAAAATCGAATTATATTCTCATATCAACTTGTAAATATTTAATTAAGCTTAATTAACTTAATTAGCTTAGGATTTTTGAGTTTGAAGTTTTTCTGTAGTCATGTATATGTTCTCCCTAAGTTTTAGGAGTCCAATATAAGTTTAAATTGGGTTGTAAATTGGATCACTCAATTTATTCCGTTAAGTTTAGTAAAATTAGTTCCAAACTATGTGAGGAGCTAATAGAGAATTAATAGTCAGTTGGTGCACTAGTGCATCCAAAAGTGTCACTCCAATTAACTGAATATTCCCTCAGCAAAAATTCATGCATGTCAGTTCAGAGAAAGACCCAATTGAGACTAGAGTGCAGGGACAATGTATTATCAAATGTATTATTTAATGGAGTGTCAATATCATGCACGCATCAAATATTGATCCTATGTTTGGATTGCATAGTTTTGGAAGCACTAATTCTCTTTAAATACCGGCTATTCATCCTAGGAATTATGCAAGAGATTAGGGGCTTGGAGAGATGAAAAATTGTCTAAGTGTTGGCCAAGAGCTAGCTTGTGAGCTGAGAGAGTTGAGTATACTTCTGCGGAATTGTTCTAGCAATAGCAAGCTTTGTATCTTCACTCAAATTTCTAATATATGTAATACAAATATTGGGGTTTTGACTAGTGGCTTTCCCCATATACATCTTGTGTTATGTTCCATTGATTTATCTTCTTCTTGTTCTTATTGTTTTCATCGATCTATTGGCTTCCACTAGTTGAAAGTAGAAGTAGATTCCTGTCCTGTGCTTTAATACATTGCATGAGCTTGTGAATCTACAAGATTTTCTACATTTACATACCTACTACAACTTCTAGTTGAGATTGATTTACCCTTTCAATATTTAAGCATTCTTCCTTCTTTATTTTGTAATAGTTTATCGAGTATTCTCTACGATCCTTAATGTCTCTTATTAGATCATATTTCCTCTTTCAATTTATTTGATTTCCCATGATAATTCAATCTATGTAGATTTTTAAAATCCAACACAAAAAATTCAATTTAAAAATCTTGTAAAAAACTCACTTTCAAAATTTAGACCAAAAAAATCACTTTAAAAATTTAGCAGAAAAGAGTTACTTTAAGAAAACTCACTTGAAAAATTCAGCAAAAAAAAAGATCTATTTTCAAAAAGACTCACTTTCAAAATTCAGCCCAAAGAACTGACTTTAAAAATTCAGCCCAAAAGGCTTACCTTAAAAATTAAGCCCAAAAAACTCTCTTTAAAAATTCAACACAAAAAATTTCCTTTCTAAATTCAACCCAAAAGATTTAGTTTAAAAGTTGAGTCCAAATGAGGAAAGAGTGTGAAAATAATGTTTCAGCTCCATTTATTTATATCCTATATATAATATGACACCAACATGTTATCGAAAGTTTCCTTCTTGTTTTTTAGAGAAAAGATCAATTTTTCTGTCGTGACAATCTCCAACGTCCAAAAATTTGTATAAACAATATTAAATAAATTATTTAATCTTTATGAAATATAAAATAATTAAATTTTAAAAAATAGAAAACAAATTTAGTACAAATAATATTTCATTTTACCAATATTCACTAAACACAAATTAATTAATAATTTGTTTAATTTATGCTAAACTTATGAATATTAGAATCATTAATTTTTGAATGTGTGTTTCCATATTTGTTAGTCATGGTGTAGAAGTGATTTATGGAGAAAATTGGGTGATGAAGATGTGAAATGTCCGACATTTTGGGTGAACACTTCACCCATCATGAGGGACAAGAATAAATAAACATAATGTTTCTTGTCCCCAATAATGGGTGAAGTGTTCACCCTAAACATCAAATGTTTCACAACTTCATCGCAAAGTTTTCTCAAAAGTCACTTGTAGAATCATTAAATTTTCATCTCTTTTTATTTTGTATATGATATAATCAAGTCTTAATCAATATTACAGATATAATCAAATAATAATTTAAAATATTACAATATAAGTTTTGCCAAATGTTGTATTATATTTTCTAATGGATGTTATAGAGCTTGTTGTAGGATAAAAACATAAGTATAGATATAGGTGAATGGGAATTTTGTATAATGTATTAGAATATTTTTTATTTACATTAGAAATTTAAATTTTCATTTGTGTGTGATAAATAACATTTTATGTTAGAATTCATTTTTTTTGTCAAGTTGTCTGTGATCTTCCAGGCTTAACCTTTGGCTTGAGGAGCCGTGACTCAGGGGCATGTAAGCAGTAAAAGTCACTCGAGGAACACACCTAGTCTAAGCCACACAAACACTTAGCTGACTGGATTATTTAGCATGTCTCCTACCCCTAGCACAAGGCACAACCACCCCCATGAGGTTTGATCCTAGGCCGCCTTGTAGATGAGGCCAATCCTCAACCAGTTGTATTAGTAAGACTTGACATATTAGAATTTAATTTATTTTGAAAAGATATATAAATAATTATTTTAAATAAATTTAGATAATTTACAATATATTTTATATTAAAAAAGGTACACTATTAAAAAAATTAAATACTTATTATATCATTTATTTGATAAAATGATTTATTACAATATCAATTTTATTTTTAATTTTATTAAAGTAAAATATGACACCATGAGAAATAGAAACTTTATCGATGAATAAATTCCATCTTTTATTAATACATGAAGAATTATGAACCACGTCATTGTATCACACAAAATAAATCTACCTCTTTAGAATATTGTTAATAATAATTTAAATAATATATTTTAGAGAATATTTTTTGTATTTCTAATAATGCATCAAAATTCATTAAAATAATCTAAAATTCAAATAATTTTTAATTTATTTTTTTAATTACATAATAATAAGTTAACTTAAAGTTAGTGTTAACTTAAATATTAAATTGGTGTATAAGAATTTTTATTTATGGGATAAAGGATTTTTTTTCAACATATGGATTTGATTGTTAAAACTAGTGTAAATCTATCTTAACTTTGAATGTATCAAGGGGGGAGAGGGTCCAAATCTTTTAAGGTGTAAAACTCCTTTTTAAATGCAAAACTTGATAAAAGCTTTACACCTCGAGAGATTTGATCCCTCTATATG
>APFE030155411.1:0-13010 GCA_000404065.3 Pinus taeda
TTGGCTTTAACTGGAGGTTTGATATTCTTTTCTATCTCTTTCTTCTTAGTCATACACTCTAGGAAAACTATCAAATCCTATCAACCAACAATTCTACTGAGAGGGCGGACGGTGGAGCAGGGCTTTTACATGCTCCGTACGCAGGTTCTTACCTTTCGTTTTTAAAATCCAACTCCCTCCTAGCAGATTTGTGCACTACTCTATAAAGGAAAAATGGCTATTACCCCTCCCCGGCAACGGCGCCAAAATGTAGGTCGGTAACTAGGGTCTCTCACACCACCAATTATTCCACATTATTAAGTCAATCCGGGATCGTTTGGTTCTTTCAAGGAGTAACTCAATCCGAGGCTGTTTGCCCAAGTAATGCTCGGTAGTATAGTGCTCTAATGAATTGAAAGGAAACAGACACTAAACTGTAACTGAATCAACTCAAGGATAAAATCACACAAATCAATTCGATCAGTCAAGGGTACGGAACCAATAACCCTTCCCTTTAGAAACTGATAAAGAAGGAAACCAAAGCAGAGGCTTATAGATCTGGGAGTCAGGCAGCGTCTTGCTGGGCTCACGACAGTCTTAGGCCTGCTATCACTCGAAAGTAACAAAGGCAGATAAGCGAAAGTAAATGGAACAGTAATTATGAAATGGGACAGCAGGAATTAAATGGAACAGCATAGGTAAATGGAACATCATAAATAAATGGAACAGCAAATAGGAAACGTCAATCAAATGGAATAGCTAACTCAATTGGAGCAATAACGCAATGGAACAACAAACTTAAACGGATGCACACGTTCTAAGCTATTACAACAATCTGAGAGTAATGTATGACGTGACTATTTCTGAACAGAGTGATATTGTCTTCAAATCTCATAAACACTTATTTTATATGAATCCAATGATGATACCAGTCATACCAATACCGGGATGCAATTCAAAGAAATTCGCTTTATATAATACAGAGACATGAATGAGGAAACTTATTCAGATTCAGAAATTAACTGAAAAGCATAGTCTATCATGTGAAAGATATATCAGATTGCTGGAACAAAAGAAATAATCAAACCACACCAATCACCGTATGGTACAACAGTGAGTGACCGTCGGAGCTGGGCCCTTGGCTACCAATGGTACACCGCTTGAAGCTACTTCAGATGCAGAAACGAAGTGAACACAAAGTTCTTTATATTGATTGCATTAACAAAAGATACAAAATCAAGTCTTAGCAAAACTTAACGCTCAAAGCTGTTCTGAACCTTGTAATTACAACAACCGACCCCCCACGCTCAATGGCGTGGTATCTTTATATAACAGAAACGACGGAGATATCTAAATACAAAAGATAAGCTAAAGCAGCGATCCCTCAGGATCAGAGATCCTGAGGGATTCGCCAATCGTTCAGTTCTTCTCATTCCTTTCTTGCGTTCTCCATCTTGGCGTCCCACGTCCTCTTCCTGGATCATTCAGCTCTAATTTTACTTGATCGCGTCCGCATCCGATTCCCTAGCGCTGGGACAGCAGTTGCCTTCCCTTTGCTTCTTGTATCTGCTTGATACCCCTGTTTCCGCGTCCTTCTGCATAGAAAACATCAATCATTGGTGATTGAACTTCTTTTGTCCATTTTCACATAATTTATCAAAACCCTTTTATTCTTTAGACTTATAATGCAGAAAAGATTAGGAAACTTATTAGAAAACCACTAGATTATTATTCAAAAAGCATACCTTCCAAGCGCTCCACAACGGTTTATTTTCTTCTTACGGCACATGGTTACTATCTATCTAATGTTTAATAAAGTACTGATGCACTTGCTAAAGACCAACATATGATGAATTACCTGAATCATAAGTTTAATGGATGTGCGCTAGTTGCCTTAAGAATACTCACGAACATATGCAGGTTCCATTCAGTAAAGCCGTGTACAGAAATATAAATATGAAATTAAAAAATTATTGATTTGAAAATACTCATTCACTCCCCCTGTCAGTATTTTTCCCAACAGTTAGGTTTGCAAGAGCACTATTGGCATGAAGAGCCTTCGAATTATGAGAATTTACCTCCCCATGAGCCACAATGGAAATAGAACCATTAATTACTTTTGGATCTTTCCATCCATGATATTTCTTCTTAGATTTAGTGTGTAAAGACGAGCCTTGTGAATATGGGATTTTTTTTAAAGGTGTAAGGGCTACTAGAAATATATATAAGAAAAGCTATATTTTCATAATATACTTGTTGGGAATAAACCATATTTCTCCATTTCAGGAGGATTTTATTCAAAAATTCTTTACTGAGGTCCACATAAATGTGAATAGATGCATGAATTCCTTTTTAAATCCTTTCTAAGTCAATTTTGACTAAGCAACTTAAAAAATTTCCCAAATCTTCTAAGATAGTTCGATATGTCACATGGATGCCTCTCTTTAATGTAGATACTACACCATTAATTCTCTAAGCTTTTGTGGCCCTCTCTTCCGTGCATCTCAAATATTTGTAGATGCAATTGATTCTAATAAAAGGTTTTAGTAGAGATCCTTAAAATTATAGCAACTCTTCAGATATGGCCTAACTGCCAAATACTCTTCATTCCACGAAATCACGATTATGGGTTAGGCTTGTATATCTCATAGTCCTTTTCAAACTCATGCGCCCACACTCTGTGGATTGGATCCTTTTCATTAATGCATGTAGATTTCAACACCATATGCCCATAGTGCACAATCCTTATATAACAAACCCATAACATCTCATAACTTATGATGCTCTATATGCATCTATAGTGCTTATTTCATTGAAATATTCCCAAAAAACATTTGGTTTCTTACATATATGTTATTTTTGGGAAAAAAACCCCTAGGAACACATTCCAATATAATTCATAAGGTTGGAGGTCTTAGCTCAATTCACTTTCCTTCTCTATACCTATGCTTTCCTTGATTTTCATGGATACCCAGCTAACATGGAGCCCTGACTCCAAATCATTTTCCACCGAAGACTAAATACATATGAAAACTTCACCAAGTTTCTGGGCATGAAATTCTAAGACTTTTCCACATAATATTTCATATATCATGCTTGTGTCACCTTTAGATCATCCATTCCTATGTGATGCCATGTGTCACCCATATTTAGCCCACTTGGCCACCTCAAAATGTTGGAAAATCATGTCACATGTCTTCTTTCCATGCCATCACATCACCCTATGATATCATCATCACACACCCTATCTTCCACCTATAGCTTGTCCCCACATAGGAAAAGGGTAGGGGGTTGAAGCTTTGAACCATTTTCAAAATCAATGGGAGGGGGTCCCCTGGGGTAAAGTTTGGTAATAAGTTTTTATATCCTTGTAAAGTCTGTGAATTTTGAGGGAGCATAGCGTGAAGGTCATAGAAGTCAAAAGGGGCTTTGGTCGCTATGAATCTAAGACAAGAAAAAGACTTTCCTATGTGCGCAAGTAAGCTAAGACAGGAAAGTATTTTTCCTATACATAGGTTAATGGGAAGGCTCCTACTACTGTGTGTGTGGAGACATTCATATCTCTACAGGCTGAGTGCGCGGGCCCTTGTAGTTTAGTGTGAAGGGAAGAGGAGTCTGTAACTGAACATTATATCAATAAAATATTGTTTGAAACTCTACTTGTGCATCTACATGGTTTTATTCACTTCATCAAGTTTATATAGTTTCCCTCTATTATTCTGAATTTACAACAAGTAATGCTTAATTGATGTGTGAAAGTAGTAGATCTACTTATTTTACTTATTGTTATGAATTTCTAAAGCATTCCATGAAGGGTTAGATTATGTTTCTGTGAGTTACTATAATTAGTTATATTTTAAGGGCTAGGGTTGGAAAAGGGTGAAGGAAGCCCTAGAAGTTGCAAGAACCCATCACAATGACCTTTGGATGCAGAAACTTGGTTTTGTCATCCCCCAATATTGCTTTGGTTGAGACTGCAGCTTGCGCTACGTGGGTTGTTTCCAAAAGGGCCAACAATTAGGGCTTTTTTGGTTGGCACAACTAACACTAAACCTCCATCGGGACCCCATCAAGCCAAAAAATGGTTCCATTCTCGGGACCAGGATCTATCTGAGGAATGTGGGATGTTGAATAAATGGTCCCCAACTGAAAAATAGATTGAGAAGTTGATAGATCATAAGCTACACGAATTCATGGCTCAGGAAAAGAGGAGGCTACATCTGTCTAAGGAAGATTTGTTGAATAGATATCTATATACTAACGAGCACAAAATTTTCTTTTGTTCCTTTCTGTGCAAAATTATTACACAAGTGGTTTTCTAAATTAGAAAATAGTCAAGGAACATGGAAGCTTGACAACCATATTATGTGGACCTTAGAATAGGTGAAGCACTTAGAGGCTTCAGAAAACAAAATCGTGCGAGCTGTCGATTGTTGGATTGATAATATTTTGGGATGATTCATTATAGATTTTGAGATCGATACATCCATTAGTTATAGTGAAACAATGCACTGGTTTTTCAAGGGGACAAGAGGTAACTATTTCAAATCCCTAAAAACTTGGATTAAAATTCTATTCTGAAAAAAAAGGGTTATGCCACTAAATTAATGTTTAGAAGAGATCTGATGGGAGCTACGTGAAGTGGGAAAACATTCTAAAGAGACCTAGATTTAGGCAATGAATACAGTGCTTTCTTAGGGGTGTCTCATACTGAATAATAAAGCAGTGTTATGAGGAAACTGCTAGGTGCGTTGCAGGTAGTAATACATAGTCTCACAGGGATACTGAATTGATCCACTCCACCTCCACCATCACGTCTAGCTCACACACCTACACGTACACCTCCATCTCCACCTCCAACTCCATCATTCACCATGGTGAACATGATGAAGATGTTTATGCTTAAAGTTCTGGGGACTGAAGACCCTCAACAATTTTGGTTCATAGTAGATGTTGTATGGAAGGCACAATAGATTACTGATGATGACATGAAGAAAGCACAGTTAGTTATGGTGCTACAAGATAGAGCGTTGAGCTGGTATATCAAGTTTTGTTTGGGTAAACCCAATGTGACTATACTACAAATGGAACAAGTGTTGAAGAATGAATTTAAGAAGCCTAAACCACAAGCGCAGTCATTGACAGAGTTTAAAGAGATTGAGTAGAGGGTAAATTCGTCCATGTGGGACTTTGATCAAAGACTAAAGTGTTTGATTTAGTGGGTTAATATGAAAATCACACATGATCAACACATAGAATGGTACATTGCTTCACTATTGCCACATCTGAGATTTCCGTTGTCTCAAACGAAAATATCAATGAAATTTGAAGCCTTGGAGATTTCCATGAGGTTGGAAGCTTCCCTTGTGAAGGATATGAATCTGGGGGTACAACAGATTCAATCACAGTTGGCTAGTTTACATATGGAGTTATAGAGCCTTGAGAAGGGAAAAGAAGTCCAGCCGGAGGTACCCGTAGAAGTATGGTGCTTGAAATGAAAGGTCCATGTGCATGATAAGGACCATTGCCAGGTCTATCAAAATTATCTTATAGGGGGAAGCCCGATCCCCCTGAAGCCAGAGAACACCATTGGGTTGAGTGCAAGAGTAGAATTATGGTGCGAAATTTGTAAAATCTCTAGGATACATGTGACTGACAATTGCCATCTCTTGCAAAATTTTGTGTTGACTCCAAAACAATTATTTTTCACTTTCTGTAAATCGATAGGTCATGATAAGTGCAACTGTAGAAGTTATGAATTGATGATGGAGTATATCCCTACATATAGGATGCGAGTAACTTTAAGATCATAGCACAACTATGGCGCACGGAAGGTTTCAAGGCTGGGGAAGAGGCCATGGAGGAGGAGGTGGAAGGGGTAAAGGCCAAATTATTTGTTACAACTTTGGGGAAGTACGTCATTTTGCACATGATTGTCAGAATCTTACACACCCTTCCTATTAGTATTGCAGGTACTTTGACCATGTCATCGAAGATTGGTCGATACTTCTTGTGGAGATGCAATAAAAGAATATGTGGACCCAACAACCTACATAGAACATCCAAATGATGAGGTTGGAGCGTCGCGAAGATAAGCCTAATATTAATATTGTTACAAGAAGCGGTTTCGCTACTAGAGAAGACAAGGGGAAGCAGCGATAAGTTGATGAATGGGTACCCAAGGTTGCTAAAAAGGAAGTGGGGTTCGATATACACACAAAAAATTGAAACCCTTATGGATGAAAAAAAGAGCTTCATGGAAGCCTCTACATCGGGAAGTAAGGGAAAACATGAAGGAAATGATAATGCACAAGACATAGACCATTCATTGTTACCAACATTTTTGAAGAGTTTATGAAGCTTCTAAGGGATATGAAGGAAGTGGAAGGGCTACAGGAACTAATATATAATTGTATAGGTAAAAATAATCTCTGTCAGAACCACGTGAATTACACAAAGTAGATTAAAGCAAGAAGCGAACCAATCGTGAGATGAGACTTACTGTGCAAATTGGAGAGTACAAAATGGATTGGGTAATTCCTCATCTAGGATTTGATGTGAACGTGTTGCCAAAGAAAACCTGGGAACAAATGGGGATGCATACACTATAGTGGTATCCTATCTAGCTAAGTGTGGAAAACTAGCAAAAGATCATGCCTATGGGGCGACTATATGTGGTAATGCTAGATATTGAAGGAGCAAGCGCCCTAGATGATTTTGAAGTAATTGAGATAGTTGATGATAGTAACCCATACCTTGTGCTACTTAGCATTGATTGGGCCTTTTATATGTATTGGTCATCAATCTAAAAACGACATTCAAAAGGAAGGAGCTTAGTGTTATTGTTCTACTAGATCTGTCTGAGGGGTGTGTGATGTACTAAACTATTCTACGATTATGAAGAAGAAGATGACCTGGATCAGATCTATAAGATCACTACACGTGATCAGGATTGGATCAAACCTATTGTGGATGGATGAATCGTGTGGGATAAGGACAATTCCTTCACTCCATATTCTAATGAGGAGCTTGAGCATTGGCAGAACCGACTACATGAGGTATCATCATTACGCTTTAACCTGCTGATGAAGTCACTTCGATGAATATCCACTGAGCTACAAAATTTACCATATTATGATTTTTTAGAAGATGTTAATTTATTTTTGGATAATTTTGAAAGGTATGTATGAGAGGAATAGTTGTTCCAAGCTCTATATATTGTGCTGCGTGCTATGCCTACCCGTTGGTGGGGTATGCATAAGGACAGTTTCATGGATTGGAAGGAGTATTGAAGAATGATGAAGTTGAGGTTTGGGCATGCCAATACCTGCTTGGTGGAGAAATACATAGGGAACGATGATTTGTGCCAGCATTTGGTGTGGTGGATGAAATCATGGGGAGAAGAACCGAACCCAAAATGGGTTCATATCTTCTGCCATACGTATACCATACCAATGAACTAGGATTTGGAAATGAAGATGCGACATGGGGCCACAAAATGGGACATGTTGAAAGAAAGTTTTCTGTTAAATTTTAGCTTTGACAATGGGTTTGAATGTATAGATGAAGCACTACAGATGATTAAAGTTGTGATATTCAAGATGCCCAAGGAACTGGTTGCACAGGTACAACCATATTGGAATAAAAAGTTGTACAAAGCACTCAAATGTTATAATGTGACTCGAGAGGAGGGTGAAGAAGATCATAAAAACATCAATGTCCCCGAGTTTGAAGGAAAAAATGAATTCGAGGGACCTCAGGTGGAGATCCCCGATATATCAGAGCCATTAAGGACTAAGCAATTGAATATTGGATCAGAAGTGTAGCTAATTTTTGTGAAGAGTGATGACAATTTGGATGAAGATATAGTTGATAAAGTCATGGAGCTGTTGCACAAATATTAGGACTTGTTTCCTAGCAAGTACTCTAATATAAAATGGATAGTAGGGGATCTAGGCATCATGAATATTACTTTAAAGTCACATTCGAAGCCACTAAAGCAGCCCCTACAAATTAAATCCAAAATATAAAGAAACGTTGTGCAAGGAGTTGGATAAGATGCTGGATGCTAGCATCATTGAACGTTTGGAGGAGTCAAACTAGGTGAGTCCCATGGTGGTTCAAGAAAACAATTAGTAAGATGAAATTCAGATATGTGTCGACCTAAGAAAGTTGAATGATGCGTGTGTATATGATCCATTCCCTACACCATTTACAAACAAGGTACTATAGAATGTTGGGGGGCCAGAAGCCTACTCATTCATAGATAGATTCTCATGGTACCATCAGAACAAGATCGCATTCAAGGATTGGAGCAAGGCCACCTTCGCAACTCAGTGGGGTTGTTTTGAGTATAAAATAATGCCTTTTGGACTAAAGAATGTGTCTGTAATATTTTCGTGAGTGGTAATTGTGGCTTTTAAGGAATTTATCCACAAATATTTGGAGGTCTGCTTTGATGACTGTACCATGTTCGGGTTGGCCAAGCGCCATGTTGCTAGTTTGCTCCTCATGATGGATACTTTTTGAAGACATCAAATAGCCCTTCATCTGAGAAAGTGCATATTCTCTGTATCGTATGAGATTCTCTTGGGTCATGTCGTTTGCACGCAGGGATTTATGGGAGACCTACCAAGATAGCAGCCATAGATAATTTGGAGGCCTTGAAGACCATTAAACAACTACGCACAACGTTGGGTCATATGAGATCTTACAAGAAATTCATCAAGGCATATGCACAAATAACTGTGTTGATGGAAGGAATGTTGAAAAAGGATGCAATATGTTGTTGGGATGAGAATTGTCAAGAAATTTTGGATGTTTTGAAGAAGAAAATAGTTATTGCACCCATTTTAGTATTCCCAGATTGGAAGGAGTTTCATGTTCATGTCAATGCGTCTTGTATTGTGCTAGGTGTTGTACTGACCCAACCAAGCGAAGGAGATATTGACCACACTATAGCATTCACGGGTAGGAAGTTATCGAAGGAATAAAAGAACTATTCGACCATAGAGTGTGAAGGACTAGCGATGGTCTACGCGCTGCAAAAATTTTGGCACTATCTATTAGGAGCATACTTAAATATGTATACAAACCATTATGCTATGAAATGCTTGGTCAACAAGCCTATATTGGGTGGGAAGCTTTGCACGTGGTTGTTGTTATTCCAGGAATACGTTTTTGAGGTAATTGTGAAGCGAGGATGCCTGAGTGGTGGTCCTAATCACCTCTCATTGATTGACATTGGTGATGAGCCTACAAGTTTAGACGAAGGGTTTCCTGATGAGAAGCTCTTCGTTGTTTACATCGAATGAAATCACTTCGTAGATATAATTCATCACTTGTCTACAAGAATGGCCCCAGAAGGGTATTCGACATAACATAAGAAACAATTGGTGGTCTGAGCATTTGACCTCTTTGTGATCATCAGACATTTTTATAAAATGGGCTCTAATGAAATATTGCACAGATATGTCTCGAAGTATAAGCAAAAAAATATTCTTATAGAAGCACATGGAGGAGTAGGAGGAGGTCATTATCCAAGCAGAGTGACTGCGCATAAGATCCTATGTGCAGGGCTTCGGTGGCCAATGGTACATAAGGGCTCAAAGACGTATTGTAGGGTGTGTGATGTTTGTCAAAGGGTGGGGAGACCATCATGAAGGGATGATTTTCCACTAAATCTCCAAGTAATGTTGCAGGTGTTCGATAAGTTGGTGATAAACTTTGTAGGTCCAATTTAGCCACAAGGAAAAAATCCTAGAGCTAGATACATTATCACTGTGACTAAATACTTGACTTGGCGGGCAAAGGCTCAACCTGTGAAAAACTATAGCGCAATTAAAGCCTCAAAGTTTATCTTTGAATAAATTTTATCTCGGTTCATCTTCCCTAAAATTTTAATGAGTGATAAGGGCACGAAATTTCTAAATAAAACCATTGTTGTGATGCTTGAGGCATTCCAGGTATATCATCAAAATGTATGCCCTATCACCCATAAGCGAATGGCACGGTAGAAGCCTTTAACAAGGTTTTGGAGACTGCCTTGACATAGATTTGCAATGTGAAGTGGAATGACTTGGATGTGTGCTTACCAATGGTGCTTTTTTCATACAGGACTACTTATAAGAAATTGACAGGAAAAACCCTGTTTAGATTAGTGTATGGGCAAGAGTTTGTAATTCCCATAGAATATATCATGCCAAGTTTGAAAATTGTAGAATTGATGGATATAATTGACCGCGGTACTCTTGAGGAGCATCTCACGCAGATGGTAGAACTGGAGGAAGACTATTTCATAGTAGTATCTCATCAAGAGGTGCAAAAGGATCATGAAAAGGCATGGCATGATCACCATATAAAACAATGCACCTTCCAAAAGGATTATTTGATATTGTTATATGACAGTAAATTTACAAAATTCCTTGAGAAATTTCAAATGCATTGGGTGGGCTGTATGTTGTGAAAGAAATTACAAATGGTGGTGTATTTCAACTCATCAAACTGAATGGGGAATTATTACTAGGAAAAGTTAGTGATAGTTTATTAAAGCTCTACAATGGTGATCTCGCCCCTACGTAATGACTATATTATTGCAATATGGTCTTAGTACTCCAGGGAGTTGCAAGGAAGTATGGGACTATAAACTACAATGCCCGAAAGAGGGAAAAGCAAGGTAAGGGGGTTGCATGATGGGTTGAAGTAAGGTGTCGAGGGGAGCTGTGCTGAGGAGGCTATGCCACAAGGATGGGTTCTGCATGGCCTAGCTGACAAATTACCATTGGAAATACTGTAGATGATTGGAGGTTAAAATTTCTGTTGAAAGGAGTGGGGAAGATGCATTTATGGAGCATATCTTTGGAAAGTTGCTACCAAAGATGCATTAATTATCGGAAATTAGAGGGAATGATTGGATTCAAATTAAAAATCATCTATAAATATGGCATGTTGACCCTCACTCGAACACTTTGCTTCATGAGAGTTTGTATTAAGATTTTTCACATTTCTTTGTGTTAAGTGCATAACTGTATGTTGGGGCCAAATTCGAAGGAGCTCTTTTCAAAAATAGGGTTGAATGACGTAGCTGAGTTTTTTCATGAGTGTTTTTAGGCCAAAATGACTACAACTCCTCTTGAGATGGAAGCACCACCATCTGTCCCAGTAGAATTTCCAACTATGATGCCTAGGTCTCTCAAACCTAAGCCTTCTATACCTCAACCTTTGGCATCCAAGGTGATGGATAAGAAGCAGAAGAAACTTCAGTCAGTCTTGGTGAGTTATCCACTGTAGAAAATCCCCACGAAAATCCGCCAGAAGGGGAAGATTGATTGGTCACAACAGATGACAGAACCGGTGGATTTGGATGAAGAAGAACTGTGTGGAGGCAGAGAAGAGATTGATGCTGAGGAGGGTGACTTAATGACTTGGTTACCAAAGTATATTCCACTGCACAAGGCCACAACTAAAGCATATAAATATCCAAGCAATGCAAATTTTATGGTGTCCACACCATTGTTTTTGAAGAAGGTGGTTGTTGGCTTAGTGGTTCCTGACTCAGGTTCAAATTTAGTTGCTCCAAACAAAACCCTACACTACTAGCCCTTTTGGCATCAACCTGTGTACTGTAGATTGAAATCTCACCTAAAGAAGTATGGGGGGATGCTGGAACCAGCTTTCCATATCGAGAGATTTGTGTGATGTCCTTTTATTCCCTAGATATTCCCTCTCGCAGATCTCTAAGCCCTTAAGGCTTGGTACTGTAACTTCATTCAAACAACCACCTAGACCTCCGCAAAGGTATACGATTGGCTTCTATGGATCCTTAACAAATAATTTATCTACTTACATACACTATAAAATAGCCTCAGATCGGAATCCATATAGATTTTCTTAAGCACTTAATAAATGTAACAGAAAGTATTATGATATTCTTGTAAATACTTAACATGTATTGCATTCAGGTAATGAGATTTATCAAATAGATTCATGCACCAATACGTTATTATTTCATAAAGACATTATTTCAATCACATCATATATCGCAACATAATTAAAAACAATAAACAAATCAACACGAATTTCTCCAACTACCTTCTTTATTGATCTTCAGTATAAGGTTACATACTCAAAACTTCCCTACGCACTCAGCTGCAGGGGATCGTGGACTCAGCTATGAACGTTACTCTAGGCCTATGCACACACAACTACAAAGCCTTTTCCTACTCTAAGACTTACTTCTATGCACTATCTCTCTATGAATCCATCCATTCATACCCATAGACATGCCTTCGACTCTCTAAGACACACATATTTATATCCTTTTACATATAATCCCATGGTCTGCAAACCATGGGTGGATCTTAAGACCATCTCAACTTTACATAAATGAGGGTAAAAACTATTTTTGACTCCTATCTACCTACGGACTCCACATCCACAATTCATGGAGACTTTACATCTTTTCATCAAAATTTACATCAAAACTTGGGTTTTTAACCAAAATTAACCTAGGCCACTGTTTGGTCAATTTAGTGTTGCCTAAATTGCTATCATAAATTGTCAACTCGGGGCTCGTAAGCTGATGAAGTGAAGTGTACAATATATACTTAAGCAGCCTTTCCTAGTTCTTTTTGTCATTTTTAGTTTATGTCTAACTTATCTTCCTAATATGATGTGATGAAGTTATAAACAAGTGAGTGAATGTGTGTGTATGTGGCGATTTCTAAATGCTTCTTGAATTTTAAAGAGAAAACTTGAAAAATAACTTGGAATGGAATTAAAGCTTCGAATGAAATTAAAGCATCAAACAAAAAGACCAATTGCACTAGTCCAATACCTTTACTGCTGATAAGAATGAAAATGACATCTACATTAACTCAGCTGAAATCAAGAACACTACTCTAACTTCTCTATTGAATCTAAAGCAATGAAAAAATTAAGTGAAAAATCACACTACTTAATTCTCCCTTAACATTCTGCCTTTAGCTAAATTGATCATGTGAAAAAGAGTTAGGAGTGAATTAGCAATATGA
>APFE030155413.1:0-19290 GCA_000404065.3 Pinus taeda
CGTGTCCTACATCAGTCAACACGAAATTGGACAAGCATGATTTTGTTTTCTGGAGAATCTTTTGAGATTTTGGGTATTAAAAACATAGGACATGATGAAAGGATATGTAGGGTCAGTTGATTGAGGAAACAAGTAGGGACCCTTGAACAATAGAAGGCATGACAATGGTTTTAACCAGACAGCACTAGGCTCATGAACACTACAGAGTGCTTAAGATACGGAGATGCAATGGCATCAGAGTATATAGGCTAAAAACTCATAGGTTGATAGGGTTCATATTGAGAGGTTATCAAAATGACGGTTTATCTAAGGGAGTGCCATGTTCAAAGGAACTTTTGCTGCCAAATCATGCTTCAGGATACAGTTGTATTTCCACTTTTTCCCCATCTAATTTTTAATGAGTCCAAATGGGTAAACTCATCGATCTTTTCATGTTTAGAGAGTCTGAAAAGGATCACAAAAAGAATGACTCTTTTCCCTATCTGATTAGTTTAATGAGTCTAGACAGGCAAACTCGTCGATTTTTTTTATCTTTTAAGAGTCTAAAAAGTATTGTAAAAGAACCACTCTATATCTTGTCTATGTATTTAAAGAGTCCAAACTAGACAACTCGGTGATCTTTTCATCGTTAGAGAGTCTGAAAAGATCGTAAAGAGAGACTCCATGGTGGTCCCTTTAACATAGTTGATAAACGGGTGTGAAAAAAAGCTAATAGTATACTCGTATCGTTTACTTTTCTGTATTTAATCTACTAGACCCAGATAAAAAGAAGCCTTTTTCCAATAGATGTTGACCTCATTTTGTTACAAGCACGAGGCAGAAGACTAAACTCGTGTTTTGTTGTAACACTTTAACAAGCTCAGTAACAAAAGCTTGGGATTTTTCAATTTTTAATGAGCTTGAAAAAAGTACCTGAAAGAATTCTCAGGTCATCTTTATCATGTTTAACGAGTAGCAAGACACAGCTCGGGATTTTTTAGTTTAAAGATCGAGAAAAAGTGCCTAAAAAGGACACTCCGTTTGTCTTTTTTAGTTTATGAGTTGGAACTAGATCAAAAAAGAGGTGCCGAGAGAATTGTTTGCATATAATTAATGAGTGCAAACGATGAAAAACTCGGGGATGTCTGTATTGTTTAAAGAGCAATAAAATATCCCAAAAGAGTGCTTTACGGATTGTGGTATGGATGTTTAACGAGTCCTACTACAAAAACTCGGAGATGTTTATATTTTTTGAAGAGCGATAAAATGTCTCCAAAAGTGCTCTAGTTATCATTGCATAGTTTTAACGAGCGCAAGGAGAAAAGATCGAGGATGTTTATAGCAATAAAATATCCCTAACAGTTCTCTATTTAAGTCTTGCATGCAAATTTTACTACTTTTCATTCCTGAAGTACTTTCATCAAAAGCAGTAAAAAAAGCAGCAATTCCTCTATAATGATTTTTGAAAAAAATCAAGTCTCGCAAAGTTATATAAGGAGATGCTTGGAGCTTTCACATGCATCATTTTCACTATTTTGAAGTTTGTGAGAGCTAGTTGGAGCTAAAGAGGAGCAGATTTTCTGCGGACCGTTACAGGAGATCCGGGAAACCATTCGACGTGCCATCAGTCCCAAGCGAGAGATGAAACCTTGCTCTATGCTTTATTAAACCTTTTTTATCAGTTTTGTGGGTGGAAATTTGTACATCTGAGGTTCCCTAGAGCCATGTTTGCGCACTAACGCCCTCCAGTAGGACAGTAGGGAGCATTAAACGCTCTGTATGAGCCATGGGAGGCGTTAATCCTCCCTGTGCAGCCCTGGGAGGGGTGTTAATGCAGTAGGGCGAATTTGAAACCCTCATGCATGGATTCCTTAAGTGATTTTTCCCCATTAACTGATTTTAGGGTTATTTTGTGCAGGTTTTGAGCTTAAATAACTCACCTATGGAAAGAACAGGCCCACGACAATGAGGAATTGCTGATGCGAAATGATCCATCTTGCATACTTGCATTGAACCATTGTGGTTTGTTGAAATATGCAAGGCTAGAGCTAATGAAAGGACAGGAGGAGCTACTGAGATGGATTGTACAACACTAGGATGAACATGAGCAAGTGTTCAGGATTGGAGATCAAGAGCTGGCAATTGTGTTACATAGTATTTTGTCACCGTCCCTGTTACCCCTTATCCCATACATTGGAGGACCTATTCCGGGACCTTTGAGAAGTGACATAACTTGAAAACACCTGCTTTGTATCCCTTAAAGTATGTACTCCATATGCCCTGACGACACCTTCTGCAAAATACCCAAAAATATAGCCCTTTCTCCATTAGCGCTGTTCCACAGTGTACCACTCGCGCCAGCTGGTGCTCTGTCTCAGAGTCGCACTAGCACAAACCCAATTGGGTAAATCTTTTAACAAACAAACTTCTGAAGGTTCCTTCCACCCTATCCATGAACTAATTCCAGTTTGAGTTGGTTCAGTTGGGCTTTGTATCTCCCAAGGAGGGAAGTAGTTCTCCACCTCTCATGGAAGCTTCCTAATGATAAGGACAATCCCGTGAATCAAGTGGATGGTCTTATCTACTCCTCCTACCTCTATATAAGCTTTTTCTTTCCCCTTTGACAAGCTAGTTAGTAATTCTACTTTTCAAGCTCGCAAATCTAGGTCCCAAAGTCTGAGAATTGCTAAGCTCATCTTGCAAGAGGTCTTGTTCATCCCTATTAGGCTAAATATTTAAGGAGGAGATCCATGTCCAAGTAATTAAGGAGAGAGAGGCTTGTTCTCATCCCTTACAAGCTTTGCAAGGCATGTGTTGCTGATTCACCCAGTCAAAGGAGGATTTGACGTCAGAACTTGGTTGTATTCTCTTTTGTTTATCAATAATAATAGATGACTATCATTATGGTTCCACTCATGTGTCTTTATTATGATGTTTGAGTTGTATCCTTTTTGACTGATACATAGTTGCATTTCCTGGATTTTATGCTTGTATTTGTCTTGTTCTTTGCATGTGTAGGTGTCTATTCACGAGGATTGTGAGGATTGTGACCAGCTGAAGCGAAAGAACGGAAGTGACAACCCTTCTACGAATATAAGCATTAGATTCAAGGTAGGCTCTCATCATTGGCCTTTACTTTGCAGTTAGGAACCTGCGTGTTAGCATTGTTTGATTGTTACTAGACCCCATTTAGGCTAGTGAGATTGCCTTTGTCCATAGAGGGGATTGACCTACACAACAATTTGGTGACTCCACTGGGTATTTGGCTTTTGCCTTGTTTTTTTATCTTGTCTTGTTGTTTGATTTGTAAACTATTAGGCGAAGTATGAAGTCTGGCCAGATAGCCTTCAAAATGCTATTGCTTTGCATTATCAAAGTAGATCAATGCTACCTCAATCCATCTCCGGTTTGGTTTGCAAACTGAACAACTTGGGACTAGCCTTGTTCCTTGATTGTTTCCTTGGTTTCTCCAGCTTGTTTTGCTTTCTGGGTTGGATACCTGTGTTGTCTTTGCCTCTTGAGAGTACTTAGGTATTGCTGGTTTATCCTTGGCTCTTTTGTTTTTTATTTTTCCATAGCAAACTCAACTGGCGCTAGTTTATGGCGTGACAGTCGCACCAGTTGGCGCATGTTGCACACTTACAACCCGTGCCAATCCTAAAAGGTGCTAGTTGCAGCCTGACAGTTGTGCCAGGCCTGTAAACAATTGAAGTTTTCTTGGTTCTCGACTTTTTGAGCTTTACCTTTGTCCTAAGTACCTTTATTAGATTACTGGAGTGTCTTGGAGTGTGATTTGACTGGTTTCGATCGCTACCCTTTGGGTGTTTGATTTTTTCTACCGATTTCGCATTTCTAGCCCTAGGGCATCTAGTGGCCTTGTGAATCGAGCCTTCCTAAGGTGTTTTGATATTTTTATTGTCCAGTCGACTCTCTTGCTTGCTCCCTTACACTTGTGTGGTAGTCGTGAATCATTTCGTTGCGTTATTTAGGTGATTTGCTTCGTCTTCACTTGAATTCCGCTTCGTCTCACTTTGAGCCCAGATCACACGGCTCATTGTTGTCTTTGGGACCTTTTTTATTCTTTGGATGTTTGATTTGTGTTTTGAGGAACTGAACGTGTGTGTATTGGTTAGAATTTGTTAGTGTTATTTCTCAAAAGCTCTTTAGTGCATTGTGCCATTATTGAAAAAGAAAATTTCTTTTTCTTTGAAACAGTTAATGAAAGTTAGGACTTTTCATTTTGATTAGTGGATTAGCGATCTTAAAACAAAAGTTTATTGATTTACATTAGCTGCATTAGGGAAACTCTTTGTTGTTTTTTATTGTTTCGTTTGCATGAAAGCTCTCTAACTCTTTTGTAATTAGCATTCATCGAATGGAATGACATGTTTTGGCATATAGAATGCATTTAGGGATTTTGAGAAATTACATATGGTAGGACCTGAAAATCGAAACTTAACTCAAGATCAACTTTAAAATAAATCGAATGAACTTAAAAACACATTGGAACATAACGCTCAAATTCTAGAGGTCTAGGCTAGAGACATGCTCCAGCGTCGTTAAACCTAGTCACTTTTGTTCTCGCATTAAGGTTGGGTGATTCCTCCTTCTGTGACTCAACTGTGGTCTAGTACGGACTTGTGATCCCATGTACCATCGCGTATATATGGGGAGACTCCACTAGGTTATCATCCTTGATCCACAGGAAGCCGTGTCTGCCACCTTACAACCTGTAACGCACCAAACACAACATTCAGGAAGATTGACTGCCGTACGGAAAGCCCTTGGCTTTCATATGATTGCTAAGGTGTATATGCAGTTTTACGGATTGTCTAGTAAACCCCTTGCCTAGTTTCTCCAGATTAGTCACTTTTTGATCCTTTTCGGACTCCTTAAAAGAAAAGGCTCACTTGAGAATTTGTCACTTCGGGCTCACTAAATATTCGAAGGCGACTAGATTCATCTTTTGTCCTTTTCTCGACTCTTAAAACATGAAAAGGTCAAGTTGTGTCCTAATGTCTTAAAAATTTATTCAACCACCATTACATTTACCTTGTTAGATCTTCTTTGCGCTAGTTTTGAGTAGGGTCTTTTATCGTTAGCTTGTCTAGGATTTTTGTTTGATTCGATCATCCTGGCGGATCCATCGACCCCGTCTCCCGTCCCAAGTGACCAAGGGTTTCCTTCTTCTGCTACTCTTGAGACACTGGTTTGTGGTGACACTTTCCCTATTATTCCAAGTGTCCAACCGTTGAACTCTCATGCTCCAGAGGACGAGCTTTACGATTTGTTTTGGAACCCTGTTTGGGAGCCTTTCGAAGAGGATTTTCCCTCTACTCCTATTGGTGTTTCGTCCCCAATGGATTCTTCTGATATGGAAGACACATCTCCTGTATCAAGTGGAACACCTGTTATGTCGAGTATTGAGACTCCTATCCCGGCCACATCCCCGGTCATATCTACGCCCTACACTGTTACACCTCTCGGTATTACAGTGCCTGCGCGCTATAGATCTCTGAGGGATGCAATGGGCTCTGGGAGTTCCTCTTCTATGTGAGATAATAACATCGTTCCCACTACGGGACCTTCTGTTTCCCAAGTTCACCATGCCGCTATCACATCAGTTCCGACCAATCCGACCGTTTGTGTCGCATCGTCAACTCCGGTTGCTAGTGCTGTTACGGCATCCTCCATCGTAACTACTGTTGCCGGCCCATCCCATGGTCCGGTAAGTGGTGGTCAATCGGCAAATGCTGCCAGATTTTTTCATCCTTCAAGCAGTGCCCCGCCTTCTTCTGATGCCATTTCAGCAGGGGACATATTCTCAGTACTTGTATGTTGTCCAAAATCCAGGTGCACAAGGCCCCTATTATGACCCTATAGGTCATCATTTGTATACCTCCTTGCCAGCTCAACCCACGGTTGAGTCTTCAATTCCGTTGAATGTTGCTTGGGGTACCACTGGTTATGGTGGTGGCCAATTCCATCTGGATCAAGGGTAGCCATCTCAAGGACCATCATACCAAGGTCAACCATCCTACACGCAGCCTAATTATGGGCAGTAGTATTATGGCCAAACCTATCCAGGGCAACCTGGAGGCTCACAAGGACAACCCTCCCAGGGACAACCTTCGGCCTCTGGTGGTCTGTCTTTTACATATCTTGGGCAACCTTCTGGAAACCCAGGACAACCTTATGCTCAACAAGGACAACCTGGACTCCAGCAGGGATACCCTTCAGGTCAACCCTACCGGAATCCGGGACAACCTTACGCGCAACAACGACAACCCGGAAACCAGCAAGGCTACCCTTCTGGGCAAGGTGGCTAGCCTTACATGCAGCAAGGCCAGCCCACTGCTCAGCCTAGTTAGCCATCTGGTCTACAAGGACAACCTTTGGTTGCGTAAGGACAACCAAACACCCAGCAAGTCCAACCTTCTGGGCAAGTAGGTCCATCTCAGATCCAGCCAGGACAACCTTCTGGCCAGATGGCCCAACCTCACTCTTCGCAAGGATATCTCTCTAGGCCGGCTCAACTGGGCATGTAGATGGTTCCTGCTTCTCAAGCTCAACCCGGTTACCAGCCCGAAAATCAAACTACTCTCCAGCCACAAGGTTGGTACCAATCCCAACCTTCTTATCAAACGCAGCCTGGTTCCCAGGCTCAATATGCAGCCCAGCAACCATATGGGTACCAGCAAACCCAGGGGCAAAATCAATTTCCCCCATATCAAAATTACCAATAGCCACAGGCCACCCCTTATTAAAATTACCAGCAACCCAATGTTGCTCCTGCAGGACAGTATGGTAACCAATGGGGCGCTGGGGGGAAGATCCAGAATCAACCATCCAGTTATGGATATAACCCTTATGGACAAAGTGCCTATGGACAAGGTCCTTTTGGACCTGGTCCGTCCGGACAAGGTCAATGGGGGCAACTAGCAACTGGATGGAACTCTGGCGCTACCTCATATCCGCAGATGTCCTTCAACCCACAACTACCATTTCTAGCAACGTTGGAACTGCCCGATGTGTTGAAGTTAACTAATGATCCTATTTTGTATAATCCACAATGGCCACCAGTTCCAACTAAGATACCCGGCGATTGCCCCAAATTCGATGGCAAAGCTGGAGAGGATCGTCAATCCCATGTAATGACTTATCACCTTTGGTGTTCGTCCAATTCATGGCTTGATGATTCGGTTCAGCTTCACCTATTTCAAAGGACTCTCACGGGCTCTGCTGCTAAATGGTACATTGAATTGACCCGTGCATCTTTTCAAAATTTTAATTCATTGGCAATGGCATTCCTCACTGATTTTCAGTTACCCATTCGGTACGAGACGGGAACCCATCTCCTTACGTCTCTCAAGCAGGACATAGCTACGCACATCTCTGATCATATACATGAATGGAGAAGGTGTCGTCGGTTGATCAAGGTTTGGATTCCTGATCAACTCCTCACCGATTGGTTCACAACTTCCTTTGTCCCTAAGATCGCACGGGACATTGCTATGGGAGCTTGTGTGACTGAAGAGCAGGTTATCGCACGTGCCCAATACCTTGACTTAGTTTATTCTCAGTCAGGTACTTTATATGAGTATTTGCCTAATGCCCCGAGACCCGGTACATCTAAGGCTCCACCAAAGCCATCTGTTGATGGAGTTATTGGCTCTGTGAATCCGGCGTCCAAAAACTCATCCTCGAACCTTGGAAAGCAAAAATCGAAAGCTTCTAACGAAAACACTTCTCAGGGTGGTTCAAATTCTAGAAGTACTTCTGAGGTTAACGCCATTCAGTCCACCACGGAGAATAAGGCCTCGAAAGGAAAGAAAAAGGGGAAAGCAAAGAATAAGTCTGAGTAACCTAAACAGGATTCCTCCATACCTCCATCTGAGGAAGGAGCTAAGCGCAAACCCAAGTATCCTTGTCTCATCTACGATGAGGATCACTACACCAAAGACTGCCCAAGGTGGTCCGAGGTTAGTCGTTTGCTGAAAGGTGCTCCTGGGATTCCTGCGGTTCTTAAAAAACCTTTCCCCTCTCAACAGACTCAAATGGTGGCTGATCCATCTTCGTCTTCTTCTCCCTTTGTTTCCCAAGTCTTCATGGCTGGATCCATTCCCGTTCATGTAATGACTCGAACAAAGAAGTATCTGTCGTCCGCCGGGAAGGAGCCCGAGGTTCCCTCAAGCGCTCCTTGGTCCAACTCTGGTCCGCTCCATATCGAGAGACAAAGTACTGAGACGACCATCCGACCCCCTCCGAAAGGAGTACTCAGGAGATCATCTTACAACCCAAATGCTCGTGCTGCTCAGCACTATAGCATAGTTGAGGACTTAGCACAGGCTTCGTCGGCTATGTCCGCCTTAGAGGTTCTCTAGAGCTGCCCCCCTCAGAGGAAGTCCATGCTATCGGCCATCGGTGGCATCAACCCGGTAGATTCAGATTTGATTACCTTTGATCTCGAGAGCCATGTCCCAAGGCTGCCTCATCAGATCGCTTTTCTCATACAAGTCATCATCAATTCAAAAATGATCCATCATACAGTTATTGATGAGGGCGCGTCAACTTGCATCATGTCTATTGCTTGTTGGAAAGCGATCAGGTCTCCGACTTTGAGCCAATCTCCCACGATGTTGGAAGCCTTTGATGGGGGAGAATCTCATCCCTATGGTATTCTTCAACGATTATCGATCACTTTAGAAGGGAAAACCGTTGAAGTAGAAGTTGAGGTCGATGACGCAAATCTTACTTACAACCTCCTTCTGGGCCGGAGTTGGACGTATGCCATGCACGCCATGGCTTCATCCCTCTTCCATGTCATCTGTTTCCCTCACCAAGGGAAAATTGTCATGGTAGACCAGCTCTCCTTCTTCGCTTCTTCTTCTGAAGGCAATGTGTCTTTCGTGGAGCATACCTCCATCCATTTCAAAAGTGTGGGAGCCAGGCTCTTCAAAGATCCCACCCTTATGGGTGTTTTCTCACTCCCACCTCCAAACCTCACCTCCATCAGCATGATTTCATTTCATTTTGATCCTTTGGTCCTCTCCCCCATCGACCAGATAGAATCGTGGGGTGAGGAGATGCCGTTGAGTCCTGTTGAGCTCAACTACAACGAAATCACTGCTGTATCGGCTCCTCCTGCTGAATCTGCTTCTTTAAGCGGAGCTCTTGACTCATACAACTATTCCCTTGGCTTGGAGAATGTGCCTCCTCAAATCCATTAAAGGAAATATTTCCTTCCGACGAAGCCATCATGAAGACCATGTCTTCGAGGAACCCCCGTGGTTCAATCTTCATCACCGTTCCTCATTTCTCCCTACCCTTCGGGAAACATTGGCTTGTCTCGAGCGGTTTGCTCCGTGTCTCCCTTCACAACCTCTTCAGACACCTATTCAGGTCTATCAAGTATCGTCTGAAGGGAATTTGGGGAACATTACGCAGACCCAACCTATCGACATCTCTGTCAAACCAGGGATTGTCGAGAAC
This sequence comes from Pinus taeda, assembly GCA_000404065.3. Lineage (NCBI taxonomy): Eukaryota > Viridiplantae > Streptophyta > Pinopsida > Pinales > Pinaceae > Pinus > Pinus taeda. Next base: position 9,472 of record APFE030155413.1, read on the forward strand.
ATCTATATAGGAGTCACTTGCACTCCTGAGGAAATTCAAATCTATATAGCTCTTTTTCGCGAGTTCCGTGACGTCATTGCATGGTCTTATGAAGAGATGCCAGGCATTGATATCATGCCCGCTGATCAACACAAGACGGCCTTTATCTATCTGTGGGGTACTTTCGCTTACAAAAAGCTCCCTTTCAGTCTCAAGAATGCCGGTGCCACTTTTCAGCATACGATGTCTTACGCCTTTCATGATATCCGACACATCGTATAGACTTATCTAGATGACCTTCCCGCTCATTCAGCTAAGCGCCAAGACCATCCGTCACATCTCTGCGAGACTTTTCTCCACTGTCGGCAATACAATATCCGACTTAATCCACAATAAATGTGTCTTCTGCGTAGAATCTGGTCGACTTCTCGGGTTCATCGTCTCCCGAGAGGGCATCCACTTGGATCCCCTTAAAGTCGAAGCCATTTTGAATCTTCTTTCCCCTGCTTCTTTGTGGCAACTGTAGAGTTTGCAGGGTAAACCAAATTTCTTATGACGATTTATCCTGAATTATGCCAAGGTGGCAAAAGGTTTCACGTGGTTACTCAAGCACGACAGCCCGTTTCGATGGGATGCCATAGCTAAGGAGTCTGCAGCACATCTTAAAACTCTTCTAGTTTTCGCCCCTTTGTTGCGGCCTCCGAATTATCATCGCGATTACATGTTGTATTTGGCAGCTACTGACACCACCATTGGTATGGTTCTGGTTCAGGATGATGATGATGTCATTGAACACGTTATCTATTACCTTAGCCGCAATTTGTTAGATACGGAATCTTGATATGCTTATGAAGAGAAGTTGGCCCTCACTGCTGTTTGCACTGTTCAACGCTTCCGTCATTACATCTTGTTGCATACCACGATAGTGATCTCTGATTGCAACCCTATGACCTATATTCTGTCACGCCAGTTGCTGGGGGGGAAATACTCGAAGTGGATAGTCATCCTCCAAGAGTTTGACTTGGAATTTACTGCTGCCAAGTCTAAGAAATCACTTGTCTTTGCTGAGCTGTTGTGTTCTTTGTCATCCACTGGTTCCTCCTCTCACTTAGAGGATTCCATTCCAGACGAAACTCTCTTCGTCATTAGCACCCTCGATCCCTGGTACGGGGATATCATTGTCTACTTGGATAAGTCCTCCTTCCGTCCCGATACCTCTAAGGATGCTCGTCGATGGATCTGACATCAAGCCCAACCATATCGCATCGCTGGGGACACCCTGTACCATCTCGGTGTTGATTCTATTCTTCGTCGATGTTTGAATTTCAAAGAAGCAGAGAGAGTTTTGAATGACTGCCACTCCGGTGCATGTGGTGGTCACATGTCCAGATATGCCACCGCATAGAAAATCCTGTGTGTTGGCTATTTCTGGCCCTCCATTTTCAAGGATTGCATTCTTGCTGTCCGTTCGTGTCATGAGTGCCAGATTTACCAATAGAAGATGGGTGCACCCCCTGCTCCATTGCACCCCGTTGTAACCGTCAACCCTTTTGCCAAATGGGGCATCGATTATGTGACCTGTAACCCTCGCTTGGCCGGGGGGCATGGGTACATCATCGTTGTTGTTGATTATTTCACGAAATGGGCCAAGGCGATGCCTACATTGTTAGAAGATGGTCACACCATTGCGCAGTTTTTGTTCAACCATGTTATTTCACGATTCTAAGTACCCCAAGCCATCGTCACTGATCACGGAAAGCATTTTTGTAATCACGTGATGACTGAGTTAACAACCCAGTTGGGCCTTAGGCATGATAGTTCGACCCCATACTATCCTCAGGAAAACGGTCAAGTGGAAGCCGTGAATAAGGTTTTGGTTACGATGCTTCAAAGAACTGTTGGCATGCATAAGTCCAATTAGCACCTGATGTTGTTCTCTGCTTTGTGGGCCTACCGTACCTCCGTGAAGGACGCCACTGGTTTCACCCCTTTTTAGTTAGTTTACGGTCTGGAGGCGACCCTTCCTATTGAGTGTGAGATTCCTTCATTAAAGATAACCATCGAATTGCTCCCTGATACTACTCTGGTAGAAGAGCGTCTTATTTACTTAGAACGGCTGGATGAGACTCGTTGTCTAGCCTCCTTAGCTATTGAAGCTCAGAAGAAGTGAGTGAAAACTCACTTCGATAATACTGTTAACCCCCGCTCTTTCATTGAGGGAGACTTAGTACTGCTCTATGATCAAGCTAACAATAAGCTGGGGGTAGGAAAACTCGAGCCTATGTGGCACGGGCCCTACATTGTGAAAAGAGTTTTGCAAAAAGGCACCTACAAGCTTATTGATTATGAAGGCAATCCCCTGGATAGGCCTCGAAATGGGCTTTATCTCAAAAAATACTATGCATGAGTCGAGGCACTCTCTTTTTGTACATACGTGTGCTTTCAACAAGTGTGTTGTGTGTGCATGTTTTTAGTTTTTATCTTGGTATGTTGGCGCAATTTCCGCTTGTTGTGTCTTTTGCTTCTTGAACAGATGTCTGGATCGCCTTACGTTGGTTTCGTTGATGGTGCTTCCTGCAATACGCGCAGCTTGTCATCTGCGGCATGGGTGATCTACGATCCTCATGGTGAGTTAGTAGATATTCAAGAGGTTTGTCTAGGTTGTACAATGAACAATGTTGCTGAATATAGTGTTGTGATTGAATTATTAGCTGAGGCGATTAGCCTCAGCATTCGCACATTGGTTGTGAACTTGGACTCTCAACTTGTAGTCCACCAACTCAACGGGCGTTATTCCTTCAGAGATCATCGGATTTTAAGGTTGCATTTATGTGTTAAGTTATTAGAAAGGGATTTTGATTTCATTACTTATCAACATATTCCAAGACGACTTAATATGTTAATCGATGCATTAGCTAATTATGTGTTGGACAGACATTTGCATAACATGTGATTCAACATAATACAAGAAGCATAAAGTACAATAAGACCATAAAACATATGTATATATATATATGTGTGTGTGTGTGTGTGTGTGTGTGTGTGTGTCCAAAATGTTTGCACCCCATGCATCATCAAAAAGTAATACATGTTTGTCTGAATACATCCAGAGACAACATGTATCACAAAAAATATGCATGAAAAGAAAAGCCTAGATATCTAGTCTTGGTGGTGCTCATGCTAGCACGTCACTGCCCGCGCTAGACGCCTCAAGAGCCGATGGATGCGAGTTGGCACCCCTACTGTGTTCATCTGGTACGCTAGCGGGACATCCGCTAGCCGAGCATAATCTGGGATCCCTCAAGTGATAGCCTTGAGGTTCTGGATAAGCTCCCCTCTGTCACCGCCCTCCTCCCGAGGATTTGCTCCTACTGCTGCTGCTACTGGATGTCTCCTCGCAATGGAAGACAAGCCAGCCAGATGCTCTGGGCCGACATCTGCATATGCATATAAAGGTCATTAGGACAAGCATGTACTAACAAAAAAATTATAAAAATATAAAAACAAAAAATGAGGACGTACCAATCTCCTCGTCCCAGTCCTCTCCATCTGGCAAGGGAAGGTCAGGATCTCTAGTGAAGTCTGTCCCCGCATACGGCCAGTCTTCCACCATGATCAGTTGGTGGCGAAGCCACTCGAAGAACTCTGATCTGAAGGACATATGTTGGCCGCCACCACCCCTCGGCATCAGTGCTTCCCATCGAGCCATCCTCGGCTCTCGAGGTACTAGGTCTGCCACAAAGGCCCCTTGGCCCTGGAAGCTTGGCACACGTTCGAAGAAGAATGTCACCAAGATGGAACCATACCCAAACTATTGCAGCTTGCCCCGCTTGGCCTTTGTTAGCTGCCTCTTCATGTTGGTCGTCACAGCTGACGCCAAATTGAAGATCGTCGGGCTAAGGCACTCTATCGCTAATAGTAGGTGGTTCTTCGTAGCTTCGTGGGGCGCTTGTGTCCCCACAGTTCGTTTAAAAGTGAATAGTAAGGCTCTTAGTGTCAGATCCTAAATGGTGGAGATATCCACCTTCGAACTGCCCTGCCCACATTTTGCCTTCGGGCAAATCCGAGCTTTCACTTCATCCATCTTCTCTCTAGATGGCCTGCTCCCAGTCAATCAAGGCACCGGCCCTCGTCGCGACAACCCAATCAAGAAGTAGACATCAGAAACGTCTAACTCCATCACCTGGTCCCGTATCCGGAACACCTATTCCTCTACGTCCCACAAGTCGATCAAGTACTGTAGGAGCTCTAGCTGAGCTCGCAAATAAGGTAGCATGAAGAATTTTTTGAGCCCACACGCTCTGAGAGCTTCCATGCAATCCTCGTCAGCTAGGGCTAATGTGTCCACTTGGTCATGTTCCTGTTCCTTCAATGTCATCACCATTTTTGCGGATTTCCCTGCAAATACAAGTCAAAATGATGCATTAGACCCTCACACAACTTGAAATTGCAGCAAAATGGGTTTTGAATTTGTTGAAATTGGCCAAAAAATGCGCGCGACCATTGGTGCGACTGTTTCTAAAACAGTCACGCCCATGGGCGCGCGCCCTATGGGAAATTTGCCCCATTGGCACAGGTCTGTGCCCGAAACCCGCGCCAATGGGTGCAACCCCTAAAATTAAAATTCCCCCATAGGAAATGAAAATGCAATAAAAAACAAATTCCAAACGCATGAAAATGAAGCTAAGGACAAGACTGCTTACCTGGCACTGACGGCGTTCGAAATCGTCCACTGGATTGGTCGCAATCACCAACTGAAGGTCGCACTCCAAAAAGCCCTAATGTTGCTCTCCAAAGGTAAAAAGTGAAAATTAATTTTTATTTTACCATTTTCACCATTTTATAGCTTTTTGACCCTAAATAGGCCTTAAAAAGTTATTTTATGAATATTTTCATGGATATTTGTGTCGAAAATGGGTTTTACGCCGATTTTTTGTGCAGCGACAGGTGTTTATGCAGCTTTCATTGTGAAACGAGTTGTATTTTATACTTTTTCAGACTCGGTAAATACACGAAAAAGAAACTTTGGAGTCATCTTTTGCTCTTTTCTGACTCTCTAAACGTGAAAAAAATGCCGAGTTGGTCCTCTCGACTTGTTAAATGGACATGAGAGGCGGTCGTCTTTAAACCCTTTTCCGACTATTTAAAAATGAAAAGATCGTCTGACCCTTGTCGTTTCTGGTTAGTTAACGATCGCGAAGCGACGTGGTATTGATCGCTTTTTTACTTTTTCAGATCAGAGTCACTACTTATGAAAAGTACTCCTCGGATGTAATGATCGGGTGGTTCTTTCGAGCATGGTTTTATACTTTTTCAGGCTCGAGAGACGCAACTTTACGAAAAAGGATACCCCTGGAGTTTCCTTTTCGCTATCTTTTCAAACTCTCTAAATATGAACAGACACCGAGTTCTTCCTGTAAGGACTCTGGACACCACATATCTCCACAATGGTATGATATTGTCCACTTTGGGCCTAAGCCCTCATTTGGATTTGCTTTTGGACTTTACCCCAAAAGGCCTCATTACCGAATGGAAGAATTTGGTCCACACCTTAAATTACCCCCAATTGTCCTCCTCCACTCTAGTCAAATGTGAGCAGACTTTGGTCGTATCATACCCAACAACCCCCCCTCCGAACAAAGGACCATCGAGCCTCCCCTCAAACGATTATCCATCCATCCACTCTCTACCAACCAGGATTCTCCACTTCAATGCGTTGGAAGCACATGCCTTACATGGAACACCACCTGCCTCGAGAGCTTGCTCTATCCCAGATCAACTCCTCTTCACCGTGTTGGGACCAGGACACGTCCATGAAGAATTTGGAGCACACCGCCTGTTTAATCGAGCTCATCCATGGATCCTATTGTGATATACCGGGGCCCACCACCTTCGTTCGGCATTCCAAGGATTCATCCACTTGGCTAACTTTGGGGCATGGCTCCGATACCACTTGTAAGGACTCTGGACACCACATATCTCCACAATGGTATGATATCTTTTGGACTTAGCCCAAAAGGCCTCATACCAATGGAGATATTTGTCCATCCTTATATACCCACGATCCTCCCCACTTCTAGTCAATGTGGGACTTTGGTCGTATACCCAACACTTCCTTTGTCAGACTCGTTAAAACTTAATGACATCGGATTCCGTCGTGATGATGCCTCTCAAGCATATGCTATTTCCGTCAAGCTTGCCATCAAAAAATAACCGGGTACTCGCCAGAAATGGTGGGGGAATAAAGGAACCGTAATCATCGTCGTGTCAGCAGTATGTCACTCTTGAACATGGCACTCGTCTGCGTTCGTGTCTGGGTGTGGATACCTCATTTTGTTTCACACTTGTCTCCGTGGGTTTGGGTTATCTTGTTACACCATTCATCTGCTAATCGCCTTGTCACCATGACCCTTGATCATTTGATATCAAATACTGCCAAGTCCACTGTCGTGCCACCGATATGTTCAAGAGAATTTGACCTTTGTAGAATACTCAACCTCCCTCTAATACTTCATAGAAAACATTTTATCCTTCTCTATCTCATGTCGATGATGTGGGAAACATTATGAACCTCCCTCTGATACTTCACAAAAAACATTTTATCCTTCTCTATCTCGTTTCGATGATGTGGGAAACATTATGACCCACCTTCGATCAAGGTCGCTTCCTGTCAACTTCAGCTCATTATCCAGGAAGTTGACTTAGAGACTCCCTTCAAGTACCTTGGAGCCTGCATGCCTCAATGGCAGGTTCTTCATGTTCGACACGAGGTTTTCATCATTGGCCTCCGATCGGATGATTCTACGAGTGTTCGACACTGACTCGTTGATTCGCACGCCGTGGATTGTACCTATAGTACCTTGAGGACCATTTTCATTATTGGTGGTACCTCTCGTGTCTGTTAACAGTTTTCATCATTGACTGGTAATCAAAAGATGTTCTTGCATGTTCGACTTCAGCTCCCATATTCGCATGCTTGAACTTGTACTTCGTTCGGGTCGAGATGGAGCGCAAGACCTTGGATTTTATCTGTTGAGATCCAAGTTGCATTTTGTGGATTATTATAGTCATTACATGACTCATTCACTGGATGACTATGACCATGCCTCAGTCTATTCATCAATCCTTGATGGATGGCTGCGTCCATACCTTGGATCCTAATTTTTATGTACTCTACTATGGATGACTGTGCCCATACCACGTACATCATGTACTTGAGATATCAGTTGTACTCCGTGCAAGTTCTCCAGCGGCCATGTTTTCAGTCGACCATGTTCTTGTAAAGCATTTCACCCCTCTCTCTCTTGGGCTTCATGCTTTAGGGGGCATCTGTTACACAGTATTTTGTCACCATCCTTGTTACCCCTTCTCCCACACATTGGAGGACTTATTTCGAGACCTGTGAGAAGTGACATAACCTGAAAACACTTGCATTGTATCCCCTTGATTATGTACTTCATATGCCCTGAAGACACTTCTACAAAATTACCCATAAAATACCTTTTCCATCGGGGCATTGTTCCACAGTGTACACTCGCACCAATGGGGGAAATCCTCCAAAGAGGGAATGCCAGCTGGCGCTCTGTCTCAGAGTCGCACTAAGCGCCAACCCAGTTGGGTAAATTTTTAACAAACCAAATTGCCGAAAGGTTCTTTCTAACAACCTATCATGACTGATTCCAGTTTGAGTTAGTTCAGTTGGGCTTCGAATCTCCATGGAAGGGAAGTAGTTCTCCACCTCTCATGGAAGTTTCCTAATGATAAGGACAATCCCATGAATCTTGTGGATGATCTTATCTCCTTTTCCTCTCTCTATATAAGCTTGTCCCTTTTCCTTTGACAAGCTAGTTAGTAATTCTACTCTTCAAGCTCCAAATTCTAAGTCCCAAAGTCTGAGAATTGCTAAGCTCATGCTACAAGAGGCCTTGTTCATCCCCATAAGGCTACATGTTTAATGAGGAGATCCATGTCCAAGTAACGAAGGAGAGAGAGGCTTTTTCCCCATCCCCTACAAGCTTTGCAAGGCATGTGTTGCTGATCACCTAGCCAAAGGAGGATTTGACGTCAGAACTTGGTTGTATTCTCTTTTGTTTATTAATAATAATAGACAACTATCATTATGGTTCCACTCTCATTGTCTTTATAATGATGTTTGAGTTGTATCCTTTTTGACTGATACATAGTTTCATTTCTTGGATCTTATGCTTGTATTTGTCTTGTTCTTTGCATGTGCAAGTGTCTGTTCACGAGGATCATGAGGATTGTGACCAGCTGAAGCGAAAGAACGGGAGCGATGACTCCTCTACGAATACTAGCGTTGGATTCGAGGTAGGCCCTCATCATCAGTCTTTACTTTGCAATTAGGAACCTCCATGTTAGCGTTGTTTGATTGTTTCTAGACCCCATTTAGGCTAGTGGGATCACCTCTATCCGTAGAGGGGATTTACCTGTACCACAATTTCGCGACTCCGCTGGGGAGTTGGATTTTTCCTTATTTGTTTATCTTGTCTTGTTGTTTGATTTGTAAACTTTAGACGGAGCCTGAAGTCTGGCTATATAGCCTTAGAAACGCTATTGCTTTGCATTAGCGAAGTAGATCAACGCTACTTCAGTCCATCTCCGGTTTGGTTTACAAATTGAACGGCTTGGAACTTGCCTTGTTTCTTGGTTATTTCCTTTGTTTCTCCTGCTTGATTAGCTTTCTGGGTTGAATGCCTATGTTGCTTCTTGCCTCTGGGTGTACTTAGGTATTGTTGGTTCGGCCTTGGCTCTTTTGTTTTTATTTTTCCATAGAAAACTCAGCTGGTGCTAGTTTATAGCGTGACAGTCGCGCCAATTGCGCAAGTTGCACATTTACAACCCGCGCAAATTCCTGAAAGGTGCTTGTTGCAGCCTGGCAGTCGCTCCAAGCCTGTAAACTTTTGAAGTTTGCATGGTTGTCAACTTTTTGAGCTTGAGTTTGTCCTAAGTGCTTTTTTCAAACTACTTGAGTGTGTTGGAGTGTGATTTGACTGGCTTTGATCTCTACCCTTCAGGTGTTTGCTTTTTTCTATCAATTTCGCATTTCTAGCCCTAGGGCATCTAGTGGCCTTGTGAATCGAGCCTTCCTCGGGTGTTTTGATCTTTTTGTGGTCCATTCGACTCTTTTCTTGCTCCCTTACACTTTTTTGGTAGTTGTGAATCATTTTGTTGCATTATTTTGGTGACTTGCTTTGTCTTCACTTGAATTCCGCTTCGTCTCACTTTGAGCCTAGATCACACAGCTCATTGTTGTCTTTGGGATCTTTTTGGTTTTTTGGATGTTTGGTTTGTGATTTGAGGAATTGAACGTGCTTGTATTGGATAGAATTTGTTTGTGTTACTTCTCAAAAGTTCTTTAGTGCATTTTGCCATTATCGAAAAGAAAAATCTCTTTTGCTTTGAATAAGTTAATGAAAATTAGAACTTTTCATTTCGATTAGTGATTTAGTGATCTTAAAGAAAAGTTTATTAATTTGCATTAGCTGCATTAGGGAAGTTCTTTGTTCATCGAATGAAATGACATGTTTTGGCATATAGATTGCATTTAGGGAATTTTGAGAGATTACATACGGTAGGACCTGAAAACCGAAACCTAACACAAGATCAATTTTAAAAATAAATCGAATGAATCTAAAAATGCATTGGAACATAACGCTCACATTCTAGAGGTCTAGGCTAGAGACATGCTCTGGAGTCGTTAAACCTAGTCACTTTTGTTTCCACTCAAGGTTGGGTGATTCCTCCTTTTGTGACTCAACTGTGGTCTAGTACGAACTTGTGCTCCCACGTACCGTCGAGTATATATGGGGAGACTCCACT
>APFE030155413.1:24752-59895 GCA_000404065.3 Pinus taeda
AGGCCTTGTTCATCCCCATAAGGCTACATCTTTAATGAGGAGATCTTTGTCCAAGTAACCAAGGAGAGAGAGGCTTGTTCCCCATCCCCTACAAGCTTTGTAAGGCATGTGTCACTGATCACCCAGCCAAAGGAGGATTTGACGACAGAACTTGGTTGTATTCTCTTTTGTTTATCAATAATAATAGACGACTATCATTATGGTTCCACTCTCATTGTCTTTATAATGATGTTTGAGTTGTATCCTTTCTAACTGATACATAGTTGCATTTCTTGGATTTTATGTTTGTATTTATCTTGTTCTTTGCATGTGCAAGTGTTTATTCACGACGATCATGAGGATTGTGACCAGCTGAAGTGAAAGAACGGGAGCGACGACTCTTCTATGATTACTAGCATTGGATTCAAGGTAGGCCCTCATCATTAGTCTTTACTTTCCAATTAGGAACCTGCGTGTTAGCATTGTTTGATTGTTGCTAGACCCCATCTAGGCTAGTGGGATCGCCTCTGTCCACAGAGGGGATTTACCTGTACAACACGATGCATACAGGCTACCTTGAAGGCAGGGTGCGATGGTTACAGTGCGAGACTTTGAATGAGATTTCACTCACAGTTTGTAGTTTAGTTCAGGTGTTTAAGCTGAATAAGTACAAATCAATGTATGTAAAACACAGGGGTGATCTAAGAGGTTACTAGAGCCACCACTCAGGGAAATTAGATTGCTTGCATATCTATTGCTTAATTCATAAACAAAACATGAAGATTGACTGAAGCAGCATTGATCTACTTTGCATTTGTATGACAAATGCAGTTCGAAGGCTAGTTGGCTTGACTTCAGGATCCATCTATATGTTTATAAAAGAAACAAGGATAGATAGGCTAACAAGTAATCTCCGATCCCCAGCGAAGTCACCATTTTGTTATACAGGAATAGTGTCCACACGGATGCTTCTATTCCCACTAAGATGGGTGGCTATCTTAGAAACAAACAATCAAAGTCTACTATTGATTCCTTTTATGAAAATAGATGAGAGGAGAACCAAGAGGGCCAACCTGAGTCTTGTGCTTGATTTCCTCTCCTTCTTGATAGATTTTTTCTGCTTGCTCTTTGTCTGCTCAGCGTCAAAAGGACCTGTAGAATCACAACAACATACTACTATGCAAGAAAAAAGGATCTAAGTTCATAAATAATGCAGGATCAGATATGCATTAACCATATACAAGTATATATAAACAAGTACACAAGAATATGGAAGGAAACAAGAATAGCTTTATTCAAATGAAAATTAGCAAGAAGATTACAACCATGTGCTCTAACCCAGCATCATCCTCTAGCTAAGAAGCCCTTCTTCACCTCAAGCAAAGCTAGATCACCCAACACTTGTGAATGTACATCAGAATACCAACAACACTTCTCTATAAGATACAAAATTCTAGCCCCTGGATCTCTGTGATGAGGGATCCATATATAGATGATTATAGAGAGGTGAGTCATCTTTTGGGATCTTGATTAGTGTCCTCTCTTTGATAGTTCCTTCTTCCACTTGGAGAATGATGATCTCTTACTCATCCCTGGTCGAAAATGGAGTGGCAAGTGGCAGAGGGAAAGCTTCTAGAAGATTCCATGATCTTCCACCTCGCATTTTTGTCCCTACCATTTTTCCATTCCCGACCATCGCACCCTACAAAGGAGCAAAACAGTATGCATCGCACCCTGTACATTGGGAAGGTGATATGCATCGCACCCTCTACATTGAGCTTTCAGTATGGTCCAGTTTTGACCATTTATGAGCAATTTTAAATGGAGAACTTCTGGGAGATGATGTAATCAGTTGACCTTGTTCCTTTAGGCAGTGAAGCAACACTTTTAGGGACTTAGGAGCCCTCAGTTTATGGACATTTGTGATTGGGGTTGAAGTGCCCAAAAATTTCTATAACAATGATCACTGCAACACATGTTTTACAAAGATAAGGCCAAACACTATTTGCTTTGAAAAGTGATGGAAACATGACATCACTTTCACAGTTTATCATGCAACACAAAATAAGACCAGACATCATTGTTTTTGAACAAGTGATGGAAAACGTATCATCACTTTTAGATTTTAAAATGAAACAAATGATTTACAAAAGCATGACCATGACAAGATAACATATTTCTCAACTATTTTTGACTTATCACTTGTGAATGGGTCATCCCCTTGTGGTGGTGTTGTTTTTCAAACAATTGTTTCACTTGGTTCATGCATCAACACTTTTTCTTTCAGGTGCTGCTCTGGATGGAGCCTCCAACATGTGGCTCTTTGATGGCCACTTCTGTCACAATGGATGCAATACATCTTCATCCTCCAAATTTACTTAACATGTTTCTTTACTTGTTGTTGAGAGGATCTTTCATCCCTTCTCCTTTTTTGTACTGCCATTCTTTTCCAACACTTATAAATTGTATGGTTATGTAATCCACAAAACGTGCATGTTTTATGTTCATTATTAACAACATGATTATACTCGAAATGAGCATTTGAATGTCGAGAGTGGTTATACCTTTCCTTGCTATCTCTGGTGTAAGTATCATGATGAGAGCTTGCCTCAACTCTTTCCCTACAATGGGCACTTCCATGGGATGATGGGGATTTGTTCCCAGCATTCTCTTTCCTTGATGATTTCAATGATATCTCGGAAGCATCTGACACCTTCGAGCATTCTCCCTTGGTGTATCTCAAGCCTGCAAATTTAGGTCTTTGCACAACCTCCAATGGTTGAGTTATGCCTTGGTTATTAACACCAAGTTCTTTTTCCTCCTCGTGCCTCATCATGATAAGCAGCCTCGTGTTTTTCCTTGTAATTGGGATCTCCAAATCTCTAATAGAAATCATACTATATGAAGATAAAACCAAAAGGAAATCAACATCTTTACTGTGGGTTCTTCGGTTACTAAAGAATATATAAACCACAGATGTCTTAAATATAGGAAATCAACATCTTTTACCTCCTCTGTCGATTTGGAAAGAACTGATGAGGGATTCTCATCATCTATTGTTGGTGGTTTGCTAACTGTCTCGGCACATTCCCCAACTTCCTTTTTGACATACCCAAGTCCTATCTAACGAGGTAATTCCTCCACTTTGATGGGGTTGACAATGCCTTGGCCTTTAATTCCCAAGCCTTTTCCTTCATACCCCATTATCTTCAACAATTTGGAGCCAATTCCTATGGTATGATTTTCAAAAACAGCGAAATCATCATCACGACACATACATGAATTCAAAGAATTACTTTTTACCTCACATGGGTCATGCTGCAGGTTTTCTAAGGCCTCATCCTTTGCTTGAAGCTGTCTTAGCAAACTATGTTTCTCCTCTTTCTCTTCATGTAGACACACCTTCAATTCAACGTTGTTTGAAGATTATGTTTGGTGTGCTTCAGTTCTTCCAAGGCCTCTTCCATGGCTTGTAACTAAAGTTGCAATCACTCCTTTTCCTCTATCTCTTTCTGTAGAGTTTCATACATAATTTCCACTCTTTTTGAAATTTTGAGCATGGTCTCGTACATCACTTTTTCATCCTCTGTTGCTACATGTTCCATTGTTCACGCTTGCAATTCACATCCACGAAAAGACTGCTCTAATACTACTTGATCCAAGTCCAGGTGTGACAAAGGACTCTTCTAAGACCTTTTACTTTCGTGACGTGTTAAATTGCATTTTTAAAAGAACATAATGAATACATCTGCATGCTATAAAGAAGAGAAACATGACATTCATCAACACATGAAAACATATCATTGATAATGGAGTTCGTCCAGGAGGGACTACGTCTCCAGGCCTTGGTGTCAAGATGGTGTGGGTTGTTGCATTAAATGTTGTCAATAGTGATGATGTACATAAGAGGTGATGTCATTGTCATCCAAGGAAAATTCCCTCAAGCAGGAGTGGCTCCAAGAGATGTTTCGCTACACGAACTCTCAATCAAAAGGACTCCTATTAGTATGACATGAACTTATGCATGAGCATCCCGCCAACATGGCATAAAATGGATCTCAATGCAAACATACATGACTACACACGAGTATCCCATCAACATAACGACAAAGGGATCTCAAACAACATGATGAATCATGACAACAAGTACATCCCACAAATGATTTTGCATCACATCAAGTAGGAATCATGAAAACAAGTAAGAAACAAGATCCCACATCAACATCAAATAGGGATTTGTGCAACACAATGCATAGCAAAAGAAGTACATGAACGCACTGCATATACCTCACATCTTGAGGCCATCTGAAGAAGCGGATGTCAAACTGCTGAAGTTGGTTGCACCATCAATCTCACAGCGTTAAGTCTCATGGAAACAGTTGCTCGCACATGAATGCTAACCCCTGCACTCTACTTAAAAAAGTGGCCAAAAAATAGAATGATTAAATGGGAAATCTGAATGCACCATTATATTTTTGGTGTCGAATAGTGAAAAATCGACTGTCAAATTTTTTAATTCTGAGAAAATGAAAATCTTGGGCTCAAGGAATCTTTTAGATTCCCCCTAGATTCCTCAAATATTCCCTCCTCCGGGCCCTCTACAAATATACTGATCAGATCAGGAAACTGACTGCGCCATCAGGTTTGTGTCACTGAGAGGTGTAATATCGACATAAAGTTTGTCCAATTTGGACACTACAAAAATTTCACCCTCATGAGAATTTCGCTCAGTCATGGTTCCACCTACAATAAATTAATTTAAAAAAATTTGTCTTGTTTTTTATGCCTGCTCCTGGTTCCTCCATGCTTGGGAACACTAATGAAAATAGGTTCATATAATGTTTGGTGGGCAAATTAACCAAAGTAAGAGGTTTGGTGCAATGGCAAACATAGAAATTGGTTGAGGGGTCGGGGGATCAAATCCCACCCCTCCCTTTTTTTAATGCATAACAGTTTTATTGTTATTTAAATGGGAGGCGGGTATGCCGGTTTGGTGGCCCACTCCCCTAACCTTTGTCGTTGTTGCCGTATGAGGTAAGTATAGTGTGTAGTTGTATTGTATATGGGTGAGGTGGAGGGGTGGCGGGGTTGACATCCCGCGCCCCCACCATATTTAATGTGAATTTTTTTGGTAGGCTCCAGGGGTGGTCGGGTCATGGCATCCCACCCCAATTATCTATGTTATTTGGTTACGATGGTTCCGGGGTTGGTGGGGTCATGGCCGCTCGCCCTATATTTAATATATTTTTATTTTTATTTTTATTTTAAACCAAATAGCAGTTCTATCAACCTTAGTGATTTTCTAGAACCCTAGGGATATTATGAAAATTAACGGACCTAAAATTCACCCAGAAAATTGGTTGGATTTGTCCAAATTGTTGCCTCCTTAACCCGGCCCAATCAATAAAATTCAACCAAACTTTGACTGCCTCTATCTTCCTCATCCGGGCTTGAATTGATGAACTGTTCGCACCACCACGATCATGATGATGAGATCTATGTTCTGGTCCTAGTTCGAAAGGATTCTGATCACTTTTATTTTTGAGCTTCCGTAAGCCCTCTTTGTCCTGTGTGTTTCCCTAGAGCCACCTAGATCATGTGAAAAAATGGACTGTAATAGTAGAGATGTGGATGAACATGGTTCTTCTAATGAGAGGGTTTCCATGTCCCTTCACAATGAGAGAAAATTTAAAAGGGAGTATCCTATATAGATTGAAAATGTTGAGAATGAAATGTATTGGAATGATGCACAATATGTAGAAATAGGTGAAACTACATTGATAATCATCTAGTGATGCAAGATAGGAAAGTTAGAGAAGCTATCTAGGTGAACTTTTACAAACAAGGAAATAATAAAAGAAATGCAAAAAAATTAGATAGATCAGAAATAGAAGCTATGTAGTGCTTTGGAATGTTGATCTTGGCATGTGGAAAAGATAATCTAAAGGAATTTTATGGAAAACATTGGAAATTGCAAGCTTATTTTAGGAATTCATGGGAACAAATCAATAAGGGAAAATTGATTGACTAAAGATCATAATGCAACGATGGTGGAGATATGCAAAGAGCTTCAAACACTCCATCCAAATGATTAAAATATAGTAGTTTCCAAGGATAACTCTTGGATATTTAAATTCACAATATAGGTTTTTATGGTGATTGAAATGTATACTCAACTAAATTGTTGTTTAATAAATTCTATAATTTGATATCTAAATAGTGAAAAAGGAACCATTTTGTGGGTTAATCCCTAAAAAAAATTGCAAGCATACAATCATGCACCCTAGAAGAAGGGGATCAAATTTTCATTGGAATATACTAGATTTGATCATAACAAGTACAATTAGTTGTAATTGTCTAAGGGGGATGACTCCTTGTTGAAAGTATTTTTACACTAATATTTCCATAAAAAACCAATTATAGTTAGCCAACTTATGTTGCATGAATATCTGAAACTTTTCATAGTAATCAAAGTGCCCATTACAAGAAGCCATGTTCATGAGATTAGGGAGATAGAAAAGGAAAATAACTTTAGCATGAAACTATGCCCAAAATGCCCTCATAAATTTGTATTTTCAAAAAACCATGTTCAATGGTTTTATCCATACCAAAACGGGTGTAAGAAATGTTTGTAACACCAAATATATGAAGCCTAGTCTTAACCAACAATCCTTAATGAAGTATAATAATTCCCATTATTTGTGCTTGAAAGAAAATTGAGAACTCTAAATGTGCTGACACTTTCTCAGACACTTCAGGTTCTCACAATGTCTATCTTTTGTTAAAACAAAAGATAATGTTGCAAGTATCTCAAACTAGATCATAGATGTGTTTACCACAAAAGGATAAAAGGATACTTTTCACAAATCCCATATTGAATCCCTCTAGAATGGACTTGGCCTATGAATCTACACTGTAAAGAGACAAATTTCCATAATCATACAACAACTGCCATTGTAAATAGTTTTTTAATAAATGATTTAACTTTTGGGCTTGATTAATTGTGTTAGGTGTGCCACTATTTCTACTCATGATTTCACAAATCCCTCTAGAAAAAGTAGACCTCTTTTGTGTAATCTAGTCATTCAATAGGAAAGAGAAAATCCCCTAATAATTCAAATTATGTCACAAAGCAGAAGTGGCCTTAAATACCCTTAATGAGAAGAATCATATTCTAGATTTTTGTATTAAAGTAGATGTTTCCAAGTATAATTCCTTCCACTGTATGTAGTACCTATTTTCTAGATAAAACAAATCCTTGAGAACTTTTATCAAGAATTCCCAATCACTTTTGATTTATTAACAATTTGAAATAACACCAATCCACCAAAGGAATCCATTTCTTAATTAATTAAAAAAGGGGATGAGTGCATGTATAAACCTTCACATAAATGACAAGTGAATTCATCCATGCAATTGGTAGAGTAATGTTTGAAGGGGATGAAGGGAGTTGGTAATGGGGATATTTTCCATTGACTGAGTCAATTGGTTCATAATTCATGTTAAAATTTGACTACAATGTAATTTAATAAAAAGAAATTGTATTAACACAAATAATTTGACAATGTTCATCATTAAATTTGATAATATAGTATTTTCCCAAAGGTTGCATCCATAGATGTTTAACATTTAAAATGATATCTTGCAAGAATCCTAAACAAAGACTAAATTTTTTCCAAATTTCAACATGGAAGTTCTGGGACAAATTACTTTATTAATGTGCATTCATCTAGTCACTAAGATATATCACAATAAAAGGAAAATGTAATTAGGATACTTGTTTTTGTTTTCTTGAGTTTGTAGTTCTGTTCGATAAATTTAGTTCCATATATTGAACCTCCCTCTTTGCCATCTCCAAGAGTGAATCACCACATTGAATCATGAAGCTAGGAATAATGCTATGGAAAATAATTCCATCATAATGGATTGGTTTTCCACTTTTTCCAACGCATTTCTCACTTACACAATATAAATGTAGATCCATCATTCCTTTTTGCTTACATTGAATATGGTCTCTTCATCCCTCAACCTTAATAGACTATATGGTAGTAGGGACTCACTATATTGAGCACACTTGTCAAGTTAATGATGACATTTTGAATGGATCTTATAAGAATCTAAACAAAAACTAAATAAAATGATGAATGAACAATACATACCTACTCAACATTGCCAATTGTCAACTCCCCTGGAATCATCAATGATAGAAAAAGTAAGGGCAACCTATTATTGATGGACTAGCATTATTCACCTTTCTTCATGTAACTGAAAACCTATATCTCATCTCCTTATTCTCTATACACACCAACTCGACTTCCATTTCCAATACATGTAGAAATCATTAGAGAGAAAATTTTTATATGAATAATTAATTAAGCAAATAAACAGATATATAAACATGTACGCAAGTCTATAAAGACTAATATTGAATACTTGAATGAGCTTCTCTTTGTTTCAAGAATAATTGATTCTATACTAAACATGTAAAACCATATGAATATGGAATCTCATCTAACCCATCCTTTCCCTCACATCACTCTCAATTCCCCATACACAATCTATTTATCAAAAAATAATTGAAAGTGCATAGAACATAGTGAAACAAAAAAATTAAGGTAACCTAAACAAAGTTTGTGTATGTAGATATGTGTTTGTGTACATATAAGACATATTCATAGTAAAAAACATTTTTCACTAAAATTTGTTACCATTATACATGTGTCTCATAATATATGCAATTACTTCATTTTTAGTTTCTTTTTATTGTTTTATGATTAGCTCATATATACCTTGATCCCCTTCAATTGTTAGGCCCTTAGATATTTAAGGTGTAGTCCTAGATTCTACATGACATGCAAGATAATGCAAAGAGGCATCAAATAAAATAATAAAAAGGGTTAGATTAATATCATTAGTTATCATTCATAGATGTAGTTCATTAATATAAATATGATTACAATGTTATTTACTTGATGGACTAGTCAAAAACATTATTTTGCGTATGATGTGTCCCTCTTATTATTGAGCATCATCATATATATGCTTCACCATTGAAACAAGAAAATTTATAAGTACACCATATGTAAGTAAATATCAATACAAATATCATTAAAGCACTTCTTTACCTAGTGGAATGGATGAATCCATTGGTTTACGACTACCATGTGTTCCTCTTCTTTTAAGCATCCTCATCTACACACTCTACCATTGAACCAACAAAATTATAAGTACACCATTTGTAAGTAAATATTAATAATTTCAATCTGTAATTATGATTGTATAGCCATAGTACCATCATGGCTAGACTAATCTCCACCATCACGGGGCTATTGTCGATAATTGGCTTCACAAGTAATGTTGTTGTCCTACTCAAACATTAATTTATGGGAAAAATCAACCTTGATTTTTTTACAAGTAATAAAAAATTAAATTCCATTTCTTTTATTTTGCATGTTGGTGATAGGGGCATATTTTGTTTTCCCAATGCTTTGTCAGAGTTCGAGCACGACTTGAAATTCGAGGTTGTAACTAGGCTTGTAATTTACCCCCTACGTTGCATGATATCAAAACTTGTGCTTATTGGATGCAACAAAATAAAGATCAGATTATGATAGGAATGATGGTTTAACATTTTGGTACTTTCATTTTGCTTTGGTATCATGTAATCTCCCCAACCAAGTGTTTCTTATGTCTTTCCTTGGTTGCTTTAGAGGTGTCTCAGAGCCTACAAAAATTTTGAAATAGGTTAGATATCACAACTTTTAGGCATAAATTGTTAGAAAATCAGAAAGGTAGAAATATTTTCTTATACTTGATAACTAATTGTGATGTTCTTGACTTATTAGGTTTTCTTTTTATATTCTTTATTTTAATTCATCAAGCAATTACCAAAGAAAAATCACATAAAACAATGGGCACCAGATAGGAATTATTCCAGGGAAAAACCCCCCTCGAGGGGAAAACCCAGTCAAAATTATCTTCCTTCCAGTAGTATTATTTGAGACTCTTCACTGTAGAAAATGGAAAAACCTTCCATCCACAGCAAGTCTACCTCCTGAATATTGGACCTCTCTTCCAACAACTTCGACTATGTAACATCTTTTGACATTAGCAAAACTTGGAAGACTTTGATCCCCAAAACTATGGCACGAAACAAAGAGAGAGAGGCACCAAAGTTTCTCTTTTATTCCTATCCTTAGACTTCACCCAACTCACACTTATTTTTGGCTTCCTCAAACACACTTCACACTTCTCTAGCTTCCTTGGAGATATTGAACTTGTTTGAGATGACCTCCTCCAAATAAATCCAACTTGCTTCTATTTATATGCTTCAAGGAAGGTAGAATTGATGTAATTAGGATGACTTGATCTCTTCTAGGCCGACTTTATGTGGAGGATACATAAAGTATATTTGACTCAATACTAAACCTTTTTACATGATTCAAAAGCCCAATAAGGGTCTCTTTAAAAGTACAATGCCTATATTGACACAGAATAAATCCTATAACTCCCAAATGGGGACTTTGACCTAAAACATGGTGAAAAAAGCATGAAAATCATGCTTTAATAAGTCACAATAATAATTATAAAAGTTATTTTCTTTATTCTTTTGACAAGTACATTACAATATGACTCAAATACATTTAATGAAGACCGAACCTAGTTACATTTTCCAACAGAAATAAAGAAAATTATGAAATTAATTAAATTCAAAATATCATAAACATTCCTAGACTAGGTGATGTCTTCCCCTCTTTTCTCATTATATTCTCTTTTGAGTTCTCCATTTTATTATTCTTCTCTCACTCTAGAATCATTGGAGGATGCTCACATATAGTTTTTTTTTTTTTCAAAGGAACCCTATATCAACCCCCTATATATTTCAAATAAGTTCCAATCAATGAGGTGACTCCATTTTTATTGAAGGAATCACTAAGCATGCTTTTCAAATAGTCCAATTACACCATGTGCATATGGTTG
Organism: Pinus taeda; assembly: GCA_000404065.3. NCBI lineage: Eukaryota > Viridiplantae > Streptophyta > Pinopsida > Pinales > Pinaceae > Pinus > Pinus taeda. The sequence goes on from APFE030155413.1 coordinate 35,712, forward strand.
GCCCAAAAATCTCTTTGATCTTCTCATTAAGATATCCATAAAAAAAATTGCTTCCTATGAAATGATTTGATTGATAATTTTAAATAATTGAATATATGTACATTTAAATTAGATAATATGAAATAACTAAGGTATTTACCATTATGTATGATTTTTGATATATTTATGGAAACAAGATCCTTGTCCACAAAAAATAAAAGTAGCATTGTTCCCTTTCTAGTTACACATGTCAATCTAGAAGAGAAATCTATATAATTACTTAAATAGTCACCTCCACGATCATCTGGATTGTTTAGCACCTTTATCTAGGAGGTCTTGTGATGGGCCCCATGGGAAGGTAGAGTCATCTAGGTCATGGGGGTGTGACCCCCATACAAAGAGAAGAATAGCTTTGTGGGTATGTGGATCCTACTATGACATTGTGGCATTGACATTGCATCGCTACGACCATCACCAATCTCATGAGCAGGTGCCAAATAATCCTATCGGAAAGGAAGAAGAACAACAAATTATTAAGATCATATAAAATTATCAAACAAAAAATAATAAATTATATCTAATAAACAAATATTTTTAGAAATTTGTGCTTACCCAAAATGTTGTATTTTGTGTTTGAAAAGTGTGAACCTTTCTTGATTCTCCTTGGTGTGTTCTTTTGGTAGAAAAATTTAATTTGAAACTGACCTAGGGTTTGACTGAGGGTACCAAAAAAACGCCTGTGTAGTCTAGCACTTCACTGACATTTTCACTCCTACATAAAGAAGAAGTCTCACCCGAGGCGAACCAGAACCATGAAGGTATATAAGGGATCTAGATCTAATTAATTATGTGAATTGTGAAACTATTACAACATTCACTCTCAACCATTTAATTTATACCTTCAACAGGAATTAAACATATGCAAAAAGGGTTAAAAGGAGACCATAATTTACATAGACAAACATCAGAATTATTTTCTTCCTTATATCATTAATCAACAGAGGAAAATTTCATTACATCATCAACATTACATATTGCAGAAACTATAGACTTTCACACAGAATAAAAACCCATAGATAATACATAAGAAAAACATTACAAGCCTGAATCTCAAAATTGTATAAATCTAAACACTAGGCATTGTTTGTTCTCCTGGCTCGATCAGAACTTTGCGGCATTGTCTAAACTTGATTCTCATTGCCTTCTATCTTCATTTATAGCAACACTCACTTGATATGATACCTCACTCACTTGATCCATTGTTTTTCAATACCTAGGACCATTACCCTACTTTTCTATTGAATGTGTCAAAATCGACTCCTATTTTTTCAACGCATGCCCTTATTTTCAAATGTGCGAGTTCCAAAGCATCTTACTATTGTTTTGTTTATCCGATGCTTTGTTTCCATTAGTTTCATCCAAAATGTCCTTCACAACTGCTATTCCTTCAAAAACGAAAGACCCAACATGCTCTAACTACATCCTATTGAATCGCCCTCTTGTCAATGTATTACTGATGTTGCTTCTAAATCTATTGTAGGTTGGCTTCCACTAGCTTCAGTTGTGATACCTTCAAAAGAAGGACCCAACACTGGAATAGTATGAACCACAAACTCCTTGAAACTTGTGAATGCAAAAATAGAGGAGTGCCATGAGTCCATAAGTGTGGAAACCTTGGTTGAGAACTCAGTAACTATCTGCTCACTAAGATCACTAGGCTACAACTCAACTAATTCCTAAATCAATTGATCTACAATTGTGGACAATGTATGCAAGGTAGTTCTTTTGAGATTTTGACCGAAGGTCGTAGACAACTCACTTAGTGACTTGGTATGCATCTTCCAGTTGGTTAATTTGTGCATAAAGTACATATTCTTGGTTGAGAAGTTAATTCTTGTCTTCAAGATTGGAGGTAACCAATGCTTGCTAATATAAATTTTGAACATTCTCACGTAAGGGATCATTAATGGAGGCATTTTTCTTTGCGACAACACGATCGACATCTGAGATCTAGTGGAACATGTGATGAAATTCTTGTATGACTTAGGGTAGAGTAGCATGAAAAGAAATGGTTTTCAGAAATTTCTCAGCAAGCTGCATGTGATAGATGGCGAAGGGATTAGATAAATATTGTTGCATATTAGTGATAGTGTCTTAGAGCTCTACATGTTTGGGCACAAGATATTGACATACCACTTCAATCATAGTACAAAATTCGGCATGGGAGAAGGGGACAAAATATTCAGGTTGTTCAGTGGCATATGGAGGAAGAGTAGGCCATAGCGATTGCAATAGAGAATGAACCACACTAACATGGGTCTCTAATCCTTCCTCCTCATAAAGTAACTGCATTTGTATGGTCGAGGTAGAATTTAACTGAAATTTTTGTTCTTCACATGTGACCTAAAGATCGTTTCACCTAGTCTCTATCTAAAACAAATGGTGCTCCAACTGAGAAATAAAGGCATTAATAAACTAAACTAGTCGAGGGGAAGACCAGGTACTGAGAGTGTTGACCACAATTGTATCAGTCAGAGAGAGTCTAGATTGTTGGCCATTAGAAATTGGTCACTCTGATTGATCTTGTGGTGATTTTTACCTCTAAATAACATCCTTTTTGTTCTGTGAAATTTGATGTAAAACAGGGGCTAGAATAAAGGCAATGAGGTCATGTTGTTGTGCAGAAAGGGAAATCACTTTGCAACATTGTTCAAGATCCTTCATGAAGTTGGAAACTTGTTCTGTAGAAATGAGTGGATGATGATCGATGTATGGAGTGGAAATAGGAGAAGGAATAGTCAATGGTGGGGGACTAACAATAATGGGCATATGAAAGGAAATAATGATGGGAGAGCCAGTCTCCATCTTTGCAGGGTCATCAGGGGAAACAAGTGAATCAAGGCGGTCAGATCAAGTAGTTGTGAAGGAACGAGGCATCTCTTTAGAGGCTGTATGTGGTAGAGCTAGAGGTAGTGCTATGAACTTGGAGAGGTGATGGGGAAGTAAAAACAATACCAGGTGGAATGGTAAATGCAATAACATGTGGTGCAGTGGACATAGGAGTGAGTTGATGTACCTATAGATTTTGTTGCACATACGAACCGACCTTAGACCAAGTAGCGTAATCCAAGCTCATGCACTCCTTATATTTATTCAAAAGGGGTTGGAGACCCTCAGGTACATCCTCAGAATGCTTGCATGAAGTTGAAGGTCCCTCCTCAATAAGTTTCATTGTGTCGAAATTATAGAAAATTTGTCCATCTTGTTCTGATGCGATAACCCCTGGCCAAGTGCCAACTTCAGTGTGGAAATAATTCTCACTGATATAAAACAACAATGGATGCATAGAGAAAGTGGTTGAGGAAACATGCATCAGCCGAAGATAGCAAGAACTGTGACAGATACAAAACCAAATTATAGGAAAGTATTGTTCCAATAAAGGAAGCAAAACTTGTGAAATAACATTTAACTCAATGACCATCTTGTTGTACTAGTGAACGAAGGCGAGGTCATTAAACTCCCTATTTACATTATCTTTAGTGTTGCACCAAGGTGTATACATATAATCAAGGGGGCTCATATTCGACAATGGTAGTAAGGTCACGACCTTCTGGAGGACACCATTTGGACATGGCAAGTGGAATAAGTAGGAATCTAAGGACAAAATAAGTGGATTGAGAATATATGTTATTAAAAACTTCAAATAATTCCTGAATAAGATAAATAGACCAGTTGAGTTGATCACCATGAACATAAGCTTCAAAATCATAAATGACATCCAGTGTACATTTTCCTCTGGTATAGTGGCGCATGAGCTTGTTGGCAACAATTGTAGTAGAAAAATGGACCGACATATTGTTAGTCATATCTAGAACTACCCCCTACCTTTCCGGGTGGTACCATACTTCTTATACAAGTTTTTTTCATCCATTTTCTTCCCATGCTTAGTTATTTTCTGAAAGGCTGACTTAACATCAACACCATAGGAAAACAATCTAGTGATGTTGTGGATATCAATTGCATGAATGCAATCTTCACGGTCTTTTGATGAGCTAAAGTGTACCGCCAAAACCTAAGGGGGTCTCCCTGGTGTGAAGTCCCAATTAGACCTCAAACTATTTGGAATAGGAGCCCAATTCGATATGTGGTCCCAACTGCCACCATGAATGTTTCCACTCTTGATTATCAAATGAGAAGGTGTCAGATTAGGGACAAGAAATAAATTCCAAGACAATGAAACAAAATCAACACAAGATTGACAAACTATAGAAAGAGGTACAAACAAGTCTCAACAACAATAATAAGAGGTATGCCATGAAAGGAATCAGTGAGAAAAAACCCAATCATACATACATAAATAAGAGCATGCCAAAAGTTAATTGAAAAATAGTTTAGAATAGATCATTTACATGGCATGAAATAAGTAAACACAAACTCTAAGGCAAAGCATACATGCAACAACCATGAATCAATTCATAACATATTACATGTATGAAAGCTCAAATACAAATATAGTGAAAATACTAGACAAACAATACAACCACCATGAGTAAGCATGGGAATTAGTGCCAAACAATGAAGACCGTCTTATTAATGTTGCTCCAACTTCAAGTACATATCTTTCAATTGGTCAAAACCCAATAGTATAACATGGGTTGTTCAAACCATTGCCCAATGAAAAACCCTAGCCTTACTGCAACTCCACCCAACTAGATACCAATAGTTGAGTGCCTATAACTCTCAAGCATAAATCATTTATCTAATCTTAGCCTCCACCCAAGTGCTAAAGTCCTTTAGTAATGACGCATGAGGGTAAATTTATCTAGGTGAGGTGACTTTTCACCTATCGTGACCCTTGACATACCCTCATGACTCTTGAACTTACTCACTACTCTCTCATTCCAACTTCCTAGTATATGCTCAATTTATCTCGACAGGACCAGTGAAACTATTAGTGTCAATTAGTTCAGCCTATCACCAGTGATCAAATATGCTCTTACAAGGTGTTGTTAGGGTGTCAAGTCAATTTTTTGTCATTTCAGTGAGTCTTCAAATAAAAATTTGGTCACTGGTTGTTGTGTCTAGGTAGCTATTGTTCCCTTCACTTACTCATGGTCGTCATCACTCATCATGGTCATTGTCTTCTTCAAGGTATCATATCTTCATTTAAATAACTTGGGTCATGAAATGGTTAAATTCCTCATTTTAGGTCATGGTCTAGGGTTTCACCCCATGTGTCATCATGATACCATATGTAAAAAAAAAACATGTCCATCACTTAACTCAGTGGGTAAAGGGAGTAGCAACTCGGGGAAAGCAAAATAAAGGTAAAGATAATGTTTTATTTCAAATAAGACAATGTTGTAGTACAATGTCTCACCTCATCATTCCTCATAGGGACATGTTTTCTTCAAAATATGTTTCAGACAAAATGGAGAAGAACTTTACAAACATGAAATAGGTTTTTGTCCATTATAGTCCAAGGAACAAAAACCTCCTTCCATTTATGCACATGTATTATGATTTGAAACAAATGCCCAAACTACACTTGCTATGGGAGAGTTTCTGCACTTCTAGAAAGCTTGACTTCAAGATAGTTTTTCAAGGGTTTGGAGCAGATTTTGGCAGTGCTTAAGGACTCTATAGTGTCGTCTACATCCTAATATTTCCAATGGTACCTTCATATTGTGATTTAGAATAGTGGAAGGCATCCAAAAGTTCTCTGCAAGTTGGGACTACAAAACCTTGAGTTTTTGGAGTGACATTGGGAAAATAAAATTTTCTCCCTCATGGAGTGTCCAAATTACATGCTTGAGGTATCCAACTTATATAAGAATTCAAGATCTTTCCAACAAGCTATCTAGATCTCAATTTGGAGCAGTTTAGGACCTCGAAAAGTGGTTTGGTAGATCGGCACTATGCATAGAAACAAAGCATTGCGCTCATAGTAGAGGCATTGCGCTCAGAAGAACTGCACTACGCATAGGCACTGCGCCCATGACATAGTGCTCAGAATTCACCCAAAACTCTCCCAAATTTCATTTTTTGGCTTGCAATATTAATTTCATTGACTTCTAAGACAAGATACAAGTAAGTACACCATCATTATCCTTCATTTGCATTTCAAAATCATCTCATGCCAATGATACTTCAAATTAGGGTTTGTAGTGAATTTTTTCATGGGAAACAATAGGGTGATAATGACCATTTTTATTTTTGGTTTCTAAAACATGTAAAATTTTGTCCTACACCTGAATACATGTTAATAAACCATTTTAACCATTCAATCCACCTTAAAATAGAATTTTCTCTCTCTAAAAGTGAAACCGTAGTTCACTCCTAGGGTTTTGGGGCAATCTCACTACAAACTTTGTTTTTCCTTCTCACAATCAAATCATTCCTCCATTTCTTTTCCACTCATTCTCATCAGCTCTCCATAGTTCATTCCCACCTCTTTAAAACCTCCTTTACCATTTTCTCAAACTCCACTTTCACATCACTTCATTTTCCACTCATCCCTCACTGTTGTTTCCCCTCTCCTATCATCTAGGGCTTCAAAAATGAAATGAGATTACTTCACCAAGCCATCACCAAGACACATTAGTACATCCTATAGAAATAAGGTTATCAAGCAAATCAAAGGTGGTTCCCAAGGCACCTAGACCTGAAGTGACAAAAACATACCAGAGAGGATAGAGGTTTGTGTTTTCTTCTCATGGAGAGAAAGGGGCCAAGCATTCTTCATCGACAAAGCAGGAACCAGCAGTGAAAGAGAAAGAAACAATTGAGCATGAGTTTGAGCTATTTGATTCAGAGGTCGAAGATTAGACTTCAAGCATGTGACATACAATTAGAGATAAGGACTATCAAATCAAGAAGCTTACAATCAATATGGAAATATCAAAATATGTCATTTCATTCCTTGAACAGGAAAATAGTCAGCTCAAAGCAAAGGAGTTGATCATGGAAAACGAATAATCCAAGTTGCTACAACAGGTTGGCAAGGGAAAAGAGATCATGGAATAAAGTGAGTCTAAAGGATGAAAAGGGAAAGGAAAGAGGAAAAGGCCAAGGAAAAAGGGCCTAAAGAAGGCATTGCAAGAAGATGAAAAACACATTCTGTTGAATAAAGACCTAGACCTAGAGGATAGGATTGCTCTTGAGGTCAATCAAGACAAGGAATATTGGCTCAACAAGGTGAATGAAAATTTGGAGAAGCTCCTTGAGAAGGAAAATAGGGATAATCAGTTGCTCAAACACATGCCACATCACTATCAAGCTCAAAACATGATCACCAATGTCAAAGTAAGGAAACTTGAAAATAAGCTCAAGGAGGCCAAAAAAGACCAAAAGGATGAGGGAAACTTGGAGATTCTTGCTAAAGCATCTATGAAATTTTAACAAACATATTTTTACACCTTCCATCCAATTTTGAGCAAATTCTGAGCACTTTAAGTTTTTTGAGAATGTTTGGTCTAAATTTAGAAAATCAACTGCTCCAGAACCACAATGCCTTGGCGCTGCGCTTTTTCCTTAGGCCTCCATTTGAGGAAAGGTATACATTTTTGGAAATCTATTGCCATTCTCTAAAAATCCATTTACTGAGATTTTGTAGAGGTGGCTTAGTTTTGGAGAAAAATGCAAAAAAGTGGCAAAAAACTAGCATTCTGGACCCTTTTTTGATAGGTGTTGTGCTCCTGGAGTGACCTTGGGAGAATGGATTTTTGAAGACCTTCCCATGGTCCAACTTCAGAACTTAAAAATGTTCTAGAAACTAAACATGAAGGGCTAGTTGTCTGTGCTCTCATTTTTGCATTTTGACCCCTAGAAAACACCTAAAATTCATCTCAAAGTTGGAGCTACGCTTCTACACTTTTTTTTGTTTTAATTTGTAAATTTCAATGTGTAAAATTTCTAGTTTCTAGTTTGACTTAGTCAAAGTCAATATTATTTATGTAATTGCACTAGTTTTGAGGCTAGGTGATGTAGGCATGAATAAATGTACATCATATATTGTTTTTATGTTTATTAGGCCTCATAAAGGAAGCAAACCCCTAAACAAACTTTGCATGAAGTGTTTGAGTTTCACCTTCTCACTCTCACCTGTTGGTTGAGAGAATCTTGGAGTCAGTTCATCCACCAAGGAATTCGAATCCTGAAGGTGGGAAAGTGGTATAGGAGAGTTTATATGTATCATTTCTCTTGAGGAGAATAAGGTTGAACTTTTGGTGAAAGAAGCTTGCATGTAATCATATTTTCAACCAATACAGAGACATGTTGCAGCTATTTTCAAGGAACTCTAGCCCAGTGAGTTCATGGTGCTTGTATTTAATTATATTTGTTTTATAATGGTTTAAACATCTTTATCTACATGATATCTCTTCTTTCTATGGACTCCTTACAGTGAAATATACAGAATTCTTATTTTTCAAGCTCGGTTATCTGGTTTTCATAGTTATGTTTATGTCTTCCTAAGCTAATGAAATCATATTTACTTATTCTCATTAGTTTCTTCTACACTTTCACCTCTACACTACACTGACAATATTCAAATTACACCATGACTTCTGATATATAGCTCCTTCTCATATTTTCTCCTGCACTCCTACAACTTAGACCTATTTGTGGCTCCAAACCCTAAGTTCAGCAAACACTAAAACTCAATTTTTTACAAACAAACAAACAAATACACATTTTTAGCCTAAAATTCACTTGCTTTAAATTAATATAACTCATAAGAGACTTAGAGAGATCCCTCTCATGCTTAGTAGGGCTAGCTACTAAGTTGAAGTGGTTTGAGGTTACTCTTCTCAATTTCATTTTTCAAACGAGGAGATTGTAAGGACTAACATTTTTGGCGTCGTTGTGAGGGAAACGAGTGTTATATCTTCCTTATGAAAGAATGACAAGGATCAGATCTGATTGATGATGGTGAATAGTGATCAGACATAAGAAAGGTTGTGCATCTTTCACCTAGCAACTCCAGTGTTGAAGAATCCAAAGGTTTAGAAATTTCATGGCAACTCCACTATTCAAAAACCAGTAGTTTGAAGAACTTCTTGCTGACTTAATTGTTTTCAAAAATGGATTCAACTGCTTGAAGGTATGCTGCTATGAATCGAGCTCATATTCCTAGTTTTCCGAATTGAATTCCTTGTTTAGATTGGAAAACATGATTGCTAAAGTTTAAAGGTCAAGATGGAGAAGATTCTAGTTTGCATTTGGTCAAATTTCATTTTCATATTCACAGATTAAAAGCTAAGTTTCCTGAAGATTGTCTAATGAATATTTTCATGACTACCTTGGAGGAAATGGTGAGGAAATGGTATGAGAGTCTACCATCTACTAGTTTATATTCTTTAAAGGATTTTCATTCAGTTTTCTTTCGACATTATCAAAGCTGCAATTTTTCCTTATCAGTGATGGATAGATGTTATGATATTTCTAAAAATTTCATTAAATTCCATGAAAATTTGTATGGGGATGAATAATTTATGGAAGAAGATATATTAGAAGCCCTTTATGATTTTTCCTCCCAATAAGAATCAACAATGTCCTCCTTGGATGAAACAGACTGGGATCAAAATAAAGAGAGGGATACTCTTGATATTGAAAATGAAAATCACCAAGCCAATGTTGATCTCTATAAAACTCAGTGTTCTCCTCTATCTGAAGATGAAATTGATCAGCTCTTGAAAAACCATGTTACAGACCAAGTTAAGGCAGGTTTGCAGGGATCACAAAGTCAATATTATGTGAGTGAAATTTCTTCCATTATTGAAAATGAAAATCTGGGTTTAAATGATGACAGTCATGAGACTGATGAAACTATACATGAAGTCGTGAGTAAGCCAATTTGTGATGTATATTTCCTGCAAGGAGATCAGCTAACAATGACTATTTTCATTCATGAAAAGGATAGAGCTGACCTGTTTAATCATCTTGAAGAATGTGTTTTGTTCAAGGATGATTTAGACTATGAAATGGAAGAGTATGAGTATGAGATAAACAACATTCCAAATATAGAATCAAAGTTTCTCATGCTTGATAAATTTACAGCCAACACTCAGGTGGCAGAAAGACATGTTTCCATATGCCTTCCTGTGGATCAACAACCGAGTATTCTTTCAGATCAAAATGAAAGGAGTACTTGTATTTTTTCTAAATTGTAAGACAAGGTAACATTTCATATTTTTAAGGATCCTTACATTGTTTTGTTGTGGCCATCTGGGAAGATGAATTTTGTTGTATTTATGGATCATGAACACATGTTCAATGGACACTTGGAGTGGCCTAGCTTTTGTTTTTTCTACCTACTCAAGGAAAATACGAGCAAGATTCAAGTAAGTAGTCATCTACTAGATTGGTTACACTGGAGTGATCATTAAACATGATTTTATATACATCTTCCCTAGGTAGGAAGTTATCATCAGGATTTGAAGCCCAAGGTGAAGGCCCTAAGATCCTTATGGTCTTATACTATAAGTAAGTTCATCCAGTATGTTTTTTATAGTCAAGTAAGTTTAGTTAGTCAGTCAATTTTCAGCTTTGAGTTTGGTCTTTGCATTTTGACTCCATTGCCCAATGGATAAGGATACTTGGTCTACGGTATTCTTGACACCTCTAAGGAGCTGCCATCCTCAGTTGGAGCCAATGTTACTGTTAGCCAGTTCAGCCTGTCACCAATGATCAAATATGCTCTTAGAAGGTGTTGTTAGGGTGTCAAGTCAAATTTTTATCATTTTAGTGAGTCTTCAAATAAAAATTTGGTCACTGGTTGTTGTGTCTAGGTAACTTCTACTCCATTCACTTACTCATGGTCTTCATCACTTATCATGGTCATTGTTTTCTTCGAGGTATCATATATTCATTTAAATTTCTTGGGTCATGAAATGGTTAAATTCCTCATTTTAGTTCATGGTCTAAGGTTTCACTCCATGTGTCATCATGATACCATATGTCAAAAAAAAACATGTCCATCAGTTAACTCAATGGGTAAAGGGAGTTAGCAACTTAAGGAAAGCAAAATAAAGGTAAAGGTAATGTTTTATTTCAAATAAGACAATGTTGCAGTACACTACCTCGCCTCATCATTCCTCATAGGGACATGGTTGCTTCAAAATATGTTTATGACAAAATAAAGAAGAATTTTACAAACGTGAAAGAGGTTTTGTCCATTATAGTCCAAGGAACAAAAAAATCCTTCCTTTTATGCACAGGTATTATGGTTTGAACCAAATTCCCAAACTACACTTTCTATGGGAGAGTTGCTACACTTCTAGAAAGCTTGACTTCAAGATAGTTTTTTGGGGTTCAGAGCAGGTTTTGGTAGTTCTTAAGGACTCTATTTTGTAACAGACATCCTAATATTTCCAATGGTACCTTCATCTTGTGATTTGGATTAGTGTAAGGCATCCAAAAGTGCTCTACAAGTTGGAATTGCACTCTTGTCAGAGAAACCCTGAGTTTTTGGAGTGACAATGGGAAAATAAATTTTTCTCCCTCATGGAGTGTCCACATTATATTATTGAGGTGTCCATCTTATATCAGACTTCAATAGATTTCCAACGTGCTATAAAAATCTCAATTTGGAGTAGTTTAAGGCCTCCAAAAGTGGTTTGGAAGATCGGCACTATGCACAGAAGCAAAGCGTTGCACTCAGAAGAATTGTGCTACACACAGGTGCTGCGCTCAGGACAAAGTACCCAAAATTCACCCAAAACTCATATTTTGGATTGCAAGCTTAATTTCATTGACTTATAATCCAAGAGATAAGTAAGTACACCATCATTATCCCTCATTTCTTTTCAAAATCATCTCATGCCAATGATACTTCAAATTAGGGTTTGTGGTGAATTTTTTCATGGGAAACGATAGAGTGATAATGGCCATTTTTATTTTTGGTTTCTAAAACATGTAAAATGTTGTCCTACACCTGAATACATGTTTAATAAACCATTTTAACCATTCAATCCACCTCAAAATACAATTTTACCTCTCTAAAAGTGAAACGCTAGTTCATTCCCAAGGGTTTTTGGGCACTTTCACTACAAACTCTATTTTTCCTTCTCACAATCAGATCATTCCTCCATTGCTTTTCCAATAATTTTCATCAGCTCTCCGTAGTTCATTCCCACCTATTTCAAACCTCCTTTTCCATTTTGTTAGACTCCACTTTCACAACACTTCATTTTCCACTCATCTCTCACTGTTTTTCCCCTTTCCTATCATCTAGGGCTTCAAAAATGAAATGATATTACTTCACCAAGCCATCACCAAGACACATTAGCACATCCTATGGAAATATGGTTAGCAAACAAATAAGAGGAGCTTCCCAATACACCTAGACCTGAGGTTACCAAAACATACCAGAGAGGACAGAGGCTTGTGTTTTCTTCTCATGGAGATAAAGGGGCTAAACCTTCTTCATCAACAAAGTAGGAACAGACAGTGAAAGAGAAAGACACAATTAAGCATGAGTTTGAGCTAGTTGATTCAAACGTTGAGGATCAGACTTCAAGCATGTGATAGACAATAAAAGATAAGGACTATCAAATCAAGGAGCTTACAATCAATATGGAAAGAGCAAAATATGTCATTCCATTCCTTAAACAGGAGAATAGTCAGCTCAAAGCAAAGGAGTTGATCATGGAAAAAGAACAATCCAAGTTACTAAAGCAGGTTGGCAAGGGAAAATAGATCATGGAATCAAGCGAGCCTGAAGGATAAAAAGGGAAAGGAAAGAGGAAAAGGCCAAGAACAAAGGGCCTAAAGAAGGCATTGCAAGAAGAGGAAAAGCACATTCTATTGAATAAAGACCTAGACCTAGAGGATAGGATTTCTCTTGAGGTCAATCAAGACAAGGAATATTGGATCAATAGGGTGAATTAATACTTGTATAATCTCCTTGAGAAGGAAAACATGGATAATGAGTACTTCAGACACATGGCACATCACTATCAAGCTCAAAACATGACTTTGACCATTCCCTCCATTTTCATTGTGACCCCTGCAAGGCACCTGAAACTCAGCTCAAAGTCGGCATTGCGCTTCTGCACTTTTCTATGTTTTAATTTGTAAATTTCACTGTGTAAAATTTCTAGTTTCTAGTTTGACTTAGTCAAAGTCAATATTCTCTATATAATGGCACATTTTTCGAGGCTAGGTGATGTAGGCATGAATAAATTTACATCATAGGTTGTTTTTTATGTTTATTAGGCCTCATAAAGGAAGCGAACTCCTAAACAAACTCTCCATGAAGTGTTTGAGTTTCACCTTCTCACTCTCACCTGCTGGTTGAGAGAATCTTGGAATCAGTTCCTCCACCAAGGAATTCGACTCCTGAAGGTGAGAAAGTGGTATATCAGAGTCTATATGTATCATTTATCTTGAGGATAAGAAGGTTGAAATTTTGGTGAAAGAAGCTTGCATGTAATCATCTTTTCAGCGAATACAGAGACAGGTTGCAATTATTTTCAAGGAACTCTATCCCAGTGAGTTCATGGTGCTTGTATTTCATTCTATTTGTTTTCTTATGGTTTAAACATCTTTATCTACATGATATATATTCTTTCTATGGATGCCTTACAATGAAATATATAGAATTCTTATTTTTCAAGCTCTGCTATCTGGTTTTCATAGTTATGTTTATGTCTTCCTAAGCTAATCAAAACATATTTAATTATGCTCACTAGTTTCTTCTACACTTTCACCTCTACACTACGCTGACAAATATCAAATTACACCATGGCTTCTAATATCTAGCTCCTCATATTTTCTCTTGCACTCCTACAACTTAGACCTATTTGTGGCTCCAAACCCTAAGTTTAACAAACACTGAAACTCAATTTTTTACAAATAAAGAAACAAATACACATATCTATCCTAAAATCCATTTGCTTTAAATTCATATCACTCATAAGAGACTTGAGAGATCCCTCTCATGCTCAGTAGGGCTAGCTACTGAGCTGAAGTGGTTTGCGGCTACCCTTCTCGATTTATTTTTTCAGCCTAGGAGATTGTAAGGACTAACAAAAACCATGATGAGTTTACATATTGATAGAAGAGAGGATGTAAGGAGAAAAGGAAAGTTTTGAGAAGCCCTAGTTTTGGATTTCATTGTCACCATTGTTGTGAAACCATGAAGGAATGAATTGTTGGTCTATCTATCATTATTCCTGATCTGATAATCACCCTATGAGTGACCTCAGTGAAATATTTATTAACTGGAGGTATTACAGACTCATGTGTTGGTGTGTGTGTCTATGTTATTTAGGCAACGGATTGATCAGATTGCAAATACATAGACACTTGAAATGGAAAAACAGTAGAGAAATATAGTGAGAAAATACAAGAACACAAGAAATTAATAAGGATTTCACCCTATCCTCCAAGGCTACATCTCCGGTCCAGCTCTTAGTGGTGGCCTTCTTTTATTGTGTCTTCAAGCAGAGAATTACAATGAAGGAGCTCAATATGAGTCTCTTGAAATAGATTGGCTTGGCAAGTGTTGGAGAGGTAAATCCCCTCTACAGATAGAGGCAATCCCTACTAGCCCAGAACAGGTCTAGCAACAATCAAACAATGCTATCACGCAAGTTCCTAATTGCAAATAAAGAGTAGGTGATGAAGACTTACTTGAGATCCAACGCTTTAGTTCGTAGAAGAGATGGCGCTCGCATTCCTTTGCCTTGGCCGGTCACGATCCTCCACTATCCACATGAATGGACACCTGCAAACAAAGAGAACAAACACAAACCCAAGCGTGAAATCTAATATATGCAATTATACATCAGTCAGGAAGGATATAATTCAACATCAACCATTACAAGTACAACAAGAATGGAACCATAATGATAGTCATCTATTTATTATAATTCAACAAAGGAGAATACAACTAGCGTCCTGACGTCAAGTCCTCCTTTCGCTGGGAGCTCAACTACACAAGTCTTGCAAAAGCTTGAAGGGGTGAGGGACAAGCTCTCTCTCTCTTTAGTGACAAAGTCTCCTTACTTAGGGAAAGCCTTATGGATACAAAGAAGGCTTCTTGCAACTCCAACCTTTTGATGTCTTCCTTTCAGCACAAGTATTGCCACAAGAGTCAAAGCTTTTAGAACTAGAACTAGAACTAGCTTGCTCAAGCCATGGGAACAAGCTTTTATAGAGGAAAAGGAAGAGATAAGGTCAATCCCCCACAATCATGGATTTGGCTTCATCACTTGGAAACTTCCATGGAATGGTGGCAAACAACTTTCCATCCAAGGAGATTCGAAGCCAAACCATCCTCACTCAATTTGGAATCAGTTTGGTGAATGAGGTGGACAGAACCTTCGGAGGTTTGAGTGGTTGAAAACCTTGCCCAACATGGTTGGCGCGATTGCAACTATGAGACAGAGCGCCAATGGTGCGCCCTTTCCTTAGGATTTTCCCCATTGGCGCGGGCATAACATAGGGCACCAGCGCTAATGCAAAAAGGGCCATTTTTAGGGGCAGCGAGCAGGAGATGTCTTAAGGGAAAATGAAGCTCATGTTTAGAGGTAAATAAAGCAAATGGTTTCAAGTCTTGTCACTTCTCACAAGTCCCGGAATGGGTCCTCCAAGACGCCGGAGAGGGGTAACAGGGACGGTGACAAACGGTGACAAATTACTGTGTAACAGTCCTCTTGTATTTCGATCACAATGAAATACTAGGTTCTGACCACCTCTTCTTTCACTCAGAAATTCTTACCAGCTTTCTTCATCCCTTAGAAATTCTACCCACATCCTCTGTGGAGTTTCCTTTATGATATTTCTGTGAGCTGCAACAAAACCTCTGCAGTAACAAGTATCCTTCTTGCTACACGTCCCTCACTAAGCTTCTCTCCTCTGAGCTCAGTCTTTTGGCATCTCTCTGGTTCTCTCCTTTGGAACCAATTGAGCACTCCTTTCTCTAGGTTGCTGCAATATTCTCACCTTCTTATGATGCTACCTTAAAGACCTCTGCATGATCTTGTTCTACCATTCACTTGCACTTTGAATGGATTGTTCTTTGTTTCCTTTGCATCTGCAAGTTCTGCTACACTTTATCTCTGTGTGCCTATTGTTTGTCAGATTTAAAATCTGATCTCCTCTTGCCTGTATACATACCTTCAAAACATAACTCTGTTCTAAGTTTTCTCAAAGAATTCTTACATGCAGAATTCCCTTGTTCCACTCTGATACCAAATTAATGCCAACCTAAGCTGCATATACCCCAATGATGCAGCCTAAGCCGCATATGCCCATAGTATGCAAATAAATTGCATGTCACACTATGTGTGTATATGTCCCAGGAATTTCAAATATTCCTTTGTCTTAGTAAAATCTTCTTAAACCAAGGTTTAATTCTCCTTTAATAAACTCTATGCGGAAACATTTGACTTAACTATCCAAATTATAAACCTTTGATAAACCTTTAAGTGGAATTTTACACAACCCTTCATAATCTTTGGTTAATTCTTAACTTAACCTGAAATACACTAATTCCACTTATTTCTATTATAATATCCATATAATAGAAATATTTCATAACCCACACTTAAACCTTACCTTTTCGTCATTTGACAAACCTTTGCACATACTTTGATGCTCTCCTTAGCCCGTTAAATCTCCGCTGTCGATCTCATTCCTCGATCTGACAGTTAGCGCGTCACCCAATCGCCAACTAGTTTGTCCGATCTCCGCCGTTGATTTGTCTCATGTGATCCAATGGCTATCGCGTCATCCGCTTGCCAACAAAATTGGCTGATCACCACCATTGATCAATCCCGCTCGATCCAATGGTTATTGCGCAATCTCGCACAAATATTTGCACGACCGATATTATAATGGAAACATGCAAGAAAAGTGGTTTTCTCTCTCCATCATTTGCTACATGTCAGCCGCTAAAGGTAATCGAGTGAAATTTTGAAAGATTACTTACCACCTTTAGGGCACGTGAGAAACTGCTTACCCCTTGCGAAGACCACTCCATCCTTCTACTAACACATGGTGTTAATCTCCACCATTCATCCTCTTGACTTCATTTTGCACGACTTAATCTTACCCATTTATCTTCTTCGCTCTCATTCGCTGATCTGACAGATCCAACGGTTATTGAATAGTGTTACGGTCTTTTCGTTCTTAATGTGTAATCGCCCATTCAACTTTCTGCCTGTGTATTTTTCTTCGCCTCACGATCTTCACTTGTTTTGATCTCGATCTCCGCTCGCACCTTTATGCTTCCTTCATAAATCCTTTTAGGAAACCTTGTAGTCATACCTTCATTGCAACATTAAAAACTTTCTCCAGTATTGTTTGTGCGCAACCACGTAACACTCCTCTCTGCACCTCTTCTCTGGTTCTGCACACCTGCAACCTAAGTTACGTAAAATTACTCTAGTCACACACAATCTATAATTCAATTACATAGTACACATCATACAAACACAGAATTGAGTAATCTATATTAACAAACAAGCATTTACACAGGAAGTTCTTCCTTGGCCCGATCTTTTATATTAGTGGCCTTTCCTTTCCTGCCCGTAGGCTTACAATTTGATTGACTAACTCCTGACTCTGACTCTCTCCTCTTCGGCTTACATTTGTACAAAAGGTTTTGTTTAACCAATTCTGGTTCAGATCCTTAATCTACGGAACTCAATCCTGAATATTATCTAAGTCCACTTTTAGCTCCAGTAATCCCTAAGAATCCTCTCTAGTTCCACGAATCATGACACCACTTTCTAGTCTAAGACTTATAATTGATTTCCAACTCTCTCGTCATCACTCATCATCACTCACGTTCTCCTACATTCGAGATAATTTACAAATATCCTCACAATAACTAATTAATTCGTATTCCAATCACTCAAAACATTAATAATTACATACATAGGAATCCAACTGCCTTGAAAACACAAGACCCCCTAAGTTAACTAGAACATAATGAAATTGTTGAGCTGTATGCTCCTGCATCAATTTTCATGTATATATATTTATTATTATTTTAGTAAGAAAAATTATAATGAAGTTGGAGAATGAGGAGAAGAATCTCCTTTCTTAACCAACTGAAATTTATAATTTTTTTTGCAAATATTTGACAAACTCCTCCTTTGTTAGTGGTTTATGATACAACCTTAATCTGTGGAAATTAATAAGGAAAATAACTTGTTCATCATCAATAGTTTTGATTTTTACTGCTCCATTATAAAAATAGTATCAATCTCATAAGAACCAAGCCAATGAGCTTGAAATTTCCCTTGAAAATATTTGAATTTGGAATAAAAAAGAAGAGCCCAATCACCTTGCTTGAACATTTTAGCTTTAATAAATTTGTCATGCCATTTTGATCTTTGGTTCTAAATTATGATGGTTCTTTGAAGAGCATCTTGTCGGATCTCATCTAGCTCATTCAATTGTGCTAGTATTTGTTTTTGAGCTTCTAATAGATCAAGGCCCAACTTACCTGCTATTTTGAAGGTCTCTAATTGAAATTCAATTAGAAGCAAAAATTTCTTCCCATAGACAAGCTCATAAGGACTATGTCCAGTTGTGTTTCTCCAAGTGGTTCAATATGCCCATAGTGCTTCTAGAAGATTTTCTCCCCAATCCTTCCTATGCAAATGCACAATCTTTTTGATAATTTCTTCAAGTACTTTGTTGGTGGATTCCACTTGTCCATTGGTTTTTGGATGATATGGAGTAGACTTTTGATGCTTGATCTTATATTGCTCCATGATATTTTGCACCAACTTGGATGTGAATTGAGTACCTTGATATATTACAATTTCTCTTGGAACACCAAAACGAGTAAAAATATCATCAAAAATAAATGTGACTACAACATTTTAAGTTGCAAATAAAATAGGTTTAGATTCTACCCATTTTGTAACATAATATGTGCAAACAAGTATGTACCTTTTCTATTTAGATGGAGGATTTATTGGCTCAAGATAATCTAGAGCCCATTTTTCAAAAGGATCTACAAGTACCCGTGGCTGTAAAGGCATTTCATATAATGGAATAGGCTTTCCCATTCTTTGAATATTATCACATCTTTTGACATATTCGTTGGCATCCTTAAAATGGATGGCCAATAATATTCCAAAATAAGGATCTTGTAGGCAGTTATTTTGTCAGCAAAGTGTCCTCGACATGGCTCATCATGACAACCTTTCAAGATTTAAGGTATTTCATATTCTTGAGCAAATCTTCAAATGATCAAATCAGATCTAGTTTTGTACAATTCTCCATCTATCCAAGAATAAGGTGCATTGTTTTTTATCACTTTTTTTCTTTTCGCTGGTTATTAGTTGTGGAGGTAACTTTTATATAGCCAAATAATTAACAATATCTACAAACCAAGGTGTTTTAGTAGATACTACAAAAATACACTCACCATGAAAATTATCCTTTATAGGAACATCATCATTGTTATTTTGCATTCTAGAAATAAAATCAACAACTATATTTTCTTTTCCTGGTCTATCAAGAATAGTAATGTTGAATTCTTGTAATAATAACAACCATCTTGTGAGTATACCATTAGTAATTGGTTTGTTAATTAGATATCTAATGGCAGAACGATCTATATGAATAAAAATTTCATAAACAATGATATAATGCCAAAAATTATTAATGGCATGCACAACAACTAAAAACTCATTATTTCTTGCAGTGTAATTTAACTCTGTTGGAGTAAAATTTTTGCTTGTATAATAGATAGCATAAGGAGTTAATTTTTTTTCCCAAAAAAACTCCTAGAGCTATATCTGAAGCATCAATAGAAATGTGGAAAGGAAGAGACCAATTAGGTCCTCTTAGAATTGGCGCTTCAGTGATCTTTTGTTTCATTGTCTCAAATAATTTTTGATAGTCAGAATTCCAAACAAATTCACAATCTTGTGTAAGGAGTTTGAAAAGTGGAAAGGCTATTTTTGTGAAATTTTCTATGAATCTTCTAATATCTGGTAAATCTAAGAAAACTTCTAACATCTCTTTGACAAACAAGAATTGAAATTTTGGAAATTATTTCTACTTTAGATGTATCCACTTTAATTCCATCACTTGAAATATGGTGGCCTAAAACAATCCCTTCATTAAACATCATAAAACATTTCTCATGGCTTAATAAAATGTTTTCCTATTTACATCTAATAATATGTTTTTCCAAATTTTCAATAGCTTCCTCAAAATTATCACCATACACAGTAAAGTCATCCATGTATACTTCCACATAATCATGAATTAGATCAGAAAATATACTTAAAACTGCTCTTTGAAATGTGGTAGGTGCATTACGTAATCCAAAGGGCGGTACCCTATAGACATATGTTCCCCATGTACATGTAAAATCCATTTTATCTTGGCCTTCTAGTGCTAGCTAGATTTGGTTATATCCACTAAAACCATCTAAAAATGAAAAATACTTCTTCCCTGCCAATGTATCTAATACTTGAACTATAAAGGGTAATGGAAAATGATCTTTCAAGGTAGCTTTGTTTAATTCCCAATACTCAATACACACTCTCTATTTTCCATTTTTATTTGGAACAATCACTAAAGATAACACCCATTGACTATCTAATATTGAATAGATGAACTTCACATCAAGTAACTTTTGTAATTTCTTGTTAACAATTTATCTCAGATTAGGATTCATCCTTCTTTAAGGATGTCTAACTGGTTTTCCATTTTCCTGAATATAAATACGATGCATACAAGTTTTAGCATCAATTCAATTCATATAAGTATACTCCCATGCATAAGAAGAATAGTGTTTCTGTAGCATCTGTATCGATTTCCGCTTTTGATTAAATTCTTCCAAATTATTATTAATATTAAATGTTTTATCTGGAAAAACTTCTACTTGAGTATTGCCAAAATGTTCCATTGAATGTAAAGTAATTTGGTGAGATGATAGATATTCAATATTGAATTGCTCCCTAAAACTTTGATCTTGCTCATAGTATGAATAAGAATCATTTTTATTCATTAAATTTATCAATTGAACCTCTTCATCTAATTGTGAAAGAGTATAAACTGATTGCATATCATCAAAGTCTTGATTATCATCAACTATCCAAATTTCACTTTCTACTTCAGTTATTGTTTTTGTAGGAGGATACAATGTAAATTTCTTAGTGGAATTCCCATCAAAGATATGCATATCACCAGATCTACAACTTATAAATGCATCAAATGTAGCTAGCCAAGGTCTACCAAGGATCAATGTATGGCCTCCTAAATTATTCTTGGGAGTTAAAATCATGAAATCTACAGGATATTCCCAAGAATCTAGAGAAACAGACACATCTTCTAATACTCCATCTGGTTTGATAACATATCTATGTGCTAAATGTAATAATGTAGGGGTATATTGAATATTAGGAAGCTTAAGTTGCTCCATTGTCTGTTTACTCATAATATTGATGGTTACTCTCGGGTCAATCAAAGTGTTTGGAATTTCAATACCATTGATATGAATTTTCACAATGGGACTACCAAAATCTAGATATTTTTGAACAATAGTTTTCCCCATCATGATATTAACAAATTTTCCTACCAATTGATATTTTTAACATCTTCTCTTTTTATTCTTGGTTTTCTAATGCATAAATCCCTAATATTTTTTGCAAATATTAGTATTTCCTTTATATCTTGGAGTAAAGGAATTTTGAGGCAAATATTGTTAAGTCAATCTAGCGTATCATAATCTAGTAAAACAATTTTGTTTTGTATTCCTTTATCAAATCCTTTCAGGAAAAGGGGGATCTTGCAAATAAATAGAAGGTTGTTATACTAGAGTAAACATACGAGCTTGCTTTATTTGCTAATACTTTAATTGTATAGCAACATCTTCCCTTAGAGGAATATTTTCTTGATCAAGATTTGCATCTTTTTCATGAAATTTTTTTAGGTCCCTATAATACTAGTGTATTCCCTTATTATTATTGTCATTGTATCCCCTTATTGTTATTGTTGTGCCCATGTTGTCCCCATACTATTATTATTGTGCCCCATAGAAGCCCACTATTATTATTGTTGTGCCCTTACATTATTATTGCTATGTCGACTCTGATGATATTGTGACCCCTTAGACTCCTATATATAGAAAGGAGGTATTGTCATTTGTATCATTGTAAAATTGTTCATTTTTGTAATGCAAAGGAGGTTTCCCCCTCAAAGAGGCTACTTTTGAAGTCGTTGATCTATCTCTTTCTTTTATTTTGTGAGCTGGTTGCATAACAATTGGTATCAAAGCTTTGTATTTTAGGGTTTCGCTGCTTCAAACAGGTCATGACTAAATTTCAAATCTTAGCTCACTATATTTTTGGAGATACAAACTAAGGAAGTTAGGGTTTTTGTAGGCTTCTAAATTCGATCTCAAACAGGTCACCTTGGGAAAATCCTCATAATTTGCTCTCTGAGCATCGGATTTAAATGTCATGAAAAGTGAAAGAAAGAGGACATATTGTAGTTTGTTGGGTATCATTTTCAGAGCTGAAGGTCATAAAAGTGACAGGTGGCACGTTGTACAATTTCGCTCTACGGAACTAGTCTCTAATTAGGTCATCACGGGAGATTGGGCAGAGATGCCAATGTGAGATGATAATCTGGGGGTTCATCATATTCATCCACAGTTGCAGAAAATTTTCCTTGAAATGCAGAGTATAAAGTTCAAAGATAGAACAACTCGGCCCGAGGTGCAAAAAGAAATTTGGTGCCTGAAGTGAAAAAGCCAGGGGCATGACAAAGATCACTATCCAGTTTCGCAAATTATGTTACAACAAGGGGACCAATGCCTCTGAGGCTGGAAACTGCAGCCGGGCCAAGTACAGGGCCCATGCTATGGTGTGCTATCTGTCAGGTAGCTAGGAAACATGCAACAAACAATTGCCATTTGCTACAGAAATTCGTACAGACACTGCACCAACTCTTTTGAAACTTATGTTAATCAATGGGTCATGGTGAGCACAATTATTGTAGTTATAAACTAATGAGGGATAGAACACCTGCATACAGGGTGCAGGCAGAAATGTGGCCTTCATACCAAGGCGTTGGAGGAGTGCGAGGCGAGTATCAGGGGTGCGGACGAGGCCGAGGTGGGGGAGGACCTGGTAGAGGTCGAGGGCAGGTTATTTGTTATAATTGTGGAGGACCAGGACACTATGCGCGAGACTGCCTAAATCCGACATGTCTGTCATGCCGCTATTGTACTCAGTTTGACCATGCAACAGAGGATTTCCTTATATTGTTGGCTAAGATACATGAGAAGGGGGCGCAACCCCAACAACCAACTCAGAACCTGCAGATGATGAGGGTTGAGCCTTGCGAGGAAGATCCTAAGGTAAATATTATGTTGCGGAGTAGGGAACCAACTGGTGATGATAAGGGGAAGTAGCCTGAAGAAGGCAAGTGGGTCTGCAAAGCACTAGAAAAGGATACTGGGTTTGATTTAGAATGCACTAAAGAAAAAATTATGGAAGCAAAGAAAAGCTTCGCTGAGGCCTCTACCTTAGGGAGTCAAGAGAATCTGGCTAAGGAAATGGGCCCATCCATGATTATCAGTTTTTTGGAGACCTGCATGAAACTGCCACACGATAGCAAGGTTGTGAAGGGATTGCAGGAGCTGATCAATAGGTGCGTTGGGAAGGAAAATACTTTTGACAAACCACGTGTAGTCAAAAATATTGGCAGGCATAAGACAAGAACGGGGCGTGAGATAAGGCTTACTGCGTAGATAGGTGAATATGAGATGGATCAAGTTATTTTAGATTTGGGGTCAAACGTGAACATTTTGCCGAAACAGACATGGGAGAGAATGGGGAGACCTGTGCTACAGTGGTCTCCAATTCAGTTAACGATGGCGAATCAACAAAAAATCATCCCAATGGGGAGGTTGTAGGGGCCAACATTTTACATTGAAGGCGCAAGTGCACTAGCTGATGTTGAAGTGATATAAATTATGGATGACAACAATCCCTACCCCGTGCTCCTTGGGATCGATTGGGCCACTGACATGAATGGGGTATCTCGGATTTCAAGTTTCTGCGATCCTCATCTTTGTGTAAATCATTTTCCGGATTCATATCGCATTAGGTTTGTTATTGCAATCGACGTTTCAAACAAGCAATGGTGGTTCATCACTAGGATGAGAAAGATTTATGAAACACTGGTCTACCATTTAGTTCAATAAATAAATGTT